>CAJVPZ010002942.1:0-11650 GCA_910592135.1 Racocetra fulgida | reverse complement strand
TTTGCTCAGTTAGAAAATTAATATATATAGGTGCAGAGGGTTTAAATGGGTAACTCAGTAGGGTTATAAGTACAGCAGCTAGTGTAAAACTTAGTAATAAGAGACTACTTAAATAGGAAACCAAAAGTTGTATATGTGGCTAGTTGTACTCTTCAAATATATATACAGTATGGTGTATACTATACTATAAAAGTTAACTATAATCGAATAAAAGGATAGTGACCAAGAGGTCACTTTAAAACCATAAAAAAAAAAAAAAAAAAGATTAGGCTTTAAATTTTATATCTAATTAATCAAACAGATTAATTTTCAAAAAATTGTCAAATTCCTTGGTTTCTACTTTTGATGTCCTATATGATCATTATCTGCTATTGAAATATAGATCATTTCACTCTACTCTTAAATTTATTTAAATATTATTTAATATCAACCTTAATAAAAATAAAACAAATCAATCTAATAAATTTGTCACATTTCTATTAACTTCTATATACTATAATTGTTATAAAATCTTTAGACAAAGGGTGTGGCGACTTAGTGAAGTGGTGAAGTTGTCGCACCTCCAAGTGGCAAGACCAGAGTTCGAATCCCACTGGCGACGAAAATTCAAATTCTCATTACAGTGTTACGGCAACTGTGAGTGTAAGGGTGGATCGACATCTGTAACTAGGTCACACCAGCTTGTACTGGGAGACTGTAAAACAATAGTATAATGTATGAGTTACACGAAACCCAAGTGAAGCAGCCGTGTAAATCCAAGGTCAGCGCACATGGAAGCCCGCTTGGCAAGACCCGAGTAGAGAGGTAGCACAGATCTTCAAAAGTACTATATAAAGGATTATCAACCAGGAAACCAGAAAACTGAACAGGACCGAAGTGTTTGACAAGGCACTCCACCAACCAGGCCGTCAGAGAGTAACTAGAGGAAAAAGACCCAACTGTGGGGACCAGGGGCAGGTCATAGCCCTTCTGTGCCATCTGGATTGGAAGTTTGAGATGATGGGTGTATGGGGAATAGTCTGTATAGTGGGTGCTAGGGTTTGGGTGAACTCTATAAGAGCGTAGTAGGTAACGGTAGCGGCTTCAGCTCGCAAGTACTTGGTCTTAGCCTAGGCGTAAATTACCGAAGTAGACTAGGTAATATGGTAATAGTGGGTACTGGAATGCTCTAGCAGGTGATGCACTTGAGGATGAATCGGTTAATCATGCCGGTAGTCCTATAGGTGGCGCACTATGATATTGGAACTTGGACTGACTTATGTATCACATGTTCCGGGTGAAATTAAATGGAATGGCAGGGAAACTCGGATCAGAGGGTTTAATTGGATAACTCAAGTAATAGTGGATTATAGGTACGGCATCTAATGTAGAACCTAGTAATAAGTAGATACTTAATTAGGCACCAAAAAGGCACAGATATAGTATTCTCGTCAGAATGTACTTGTCTGAAGTCTCCTTGAAAAGGACACCACATGATTCTATAAAGTCTAATAAAAGCGGGAAACCAAAGAGGCTAACCTTGACTATAAAAAAAAAAATAAATAAATAAATTAATAAATTAGAATATACACATAGTGTAAATTAAAAATTTTCTAATAAAATATAACTTACTTATTTACTTTTTATAAATTATTTTTTTATAAATTAATATTTATTGGTTTTATTTTTTAAAATTAATATTTTTAAAAAGAATATATAAGAGTTCATACAATTCTCTTTGATAATTATTTATATCAACCAGTAACCAAAAGCAAGTTAAAGATTTAAGACTAGAAGTCAATAACAACTTGAAGTTTTTTCAATATAAACCATTGTCAATAAAATCTTTAAATATAATACACCAAGAACAAGCTATTTGGCTGGTTTGCATAGAGGTCAAACCTTTTTATTTACTTTCTCTCTTTGGGTAAACTCCCTTATGCATTCAGCATCTAAACCAGAGAAGTCTCTGAGAACAGCAAGTAGAAAGTAAACTCATGTCCATTTGGAGATGAAAGGTTATAAAGAACTCTTGGAACAACACTCCTTGGTTGAAAAACTCACAAACTATGATATTTCCCTGCTGCTCTCTTTTTTCACAATTTTCAGCAAAAAGTAAAGGATTTGGCTACCCCTCCGAAAGATCGGCATTGTTTATCACACCTATTTTCGGAAAGTCTCAAGTTTTTTTAAATGTCAGGTTGGCGGAAATTGTAATAAGATCTTTAGCAAATTATTCCAGCTAATATGACATTTAAAAAAATTGAGTAGAGGGGATGGTGCTTATATATGGTAGAGCACAATAAACGCAATAAACGTAATTGAATAAAAAAATTAAGCTATCAAATTATTATTATTTTTAATGAACTACACAATTTAAATTTTTTTCGAAGACACATATCGAAATAACGCTCCTAAGTCTTTATTTTTAAATTGATTTCAATGAGAGTTAAATTTTAAGCAAGTACTACATAAAGGCTTCTTTTAGATCTGCAGATTGGTGTGATTAATTTTTGGGGGTTCAAAATAGAGTATTTTAAATTCGAAAATAGTACATTATAGTAAAAGCAATCAATTGATTGCAATCATTCGCGATCAATTGTACTGCTACTTTTTTTTAACAAATATAGTTGATTGTAATTGCACAATTCGGACCCGTAAACGCAATAAAATATAATTAAAGATTATTTGTGAAGTTCTATAAATTAAATTTGAGATTATTTTTATATGTTGTAAGTGGATTTAAATTTATAGATTCGGAATACACTTAAATGGATTTCGAATCCAGAAACAACTTAAGTCGATTACGGATCATAAAAATATCAGCCATAAATAATATGTATTTAAAAGAATCGCAGTGTATTTTGAAAAATTTTCAAGTTAAAGTGTCAAGAATATTCTTTTAAGATAAATTTTTAACGAATTTATTAATAAGTTTTTGATAAAAACCACTTCATAGACGTAAAACTTATTTCACTCGATTAGAGCTTATTATTGCAATACTATATGAGCCTACTAATACAAATTTTGGAACTCCAAGGAGTCATATTTGGATTAAAAATCTTTCAACTACGGAGTTGGGAACTACTAATTTAATGAACTACATATGTATTGTAATTTGAAAATAGATTATAACATCATTGACCGGAAATTGTCAAATGAAATATTTCACTTGTGATGTAAAATGGAATACTTGATAATGCCTATTGGAATACTATAAGGTGAGTCAAATTGTACCACTTGGGCCAACAGAATATGGGAAGTTTGGAGTTGATCAAGAAAATTGTTAATGTGCGAATGCTGCAAGAATGTGGTCTTTTCTATTATAACCGGCACAAAATGTATTGTAAGATAAATCAAAGAAATTCGTATGGATGTAGATGGTGGAGGCGGGTGTCGTCCCCATAATATTAAATGTAAAAATAGAGAACACATTTAATGTTATAACGTTATAACGATAATAAAATTCTATTTCCACTTAAGTTTTTTGAGATTCGAAATTCATTTAAGTTATTTTGATCCACTTAAGGAGATTCAGAATCCAAATCTACCTACAACGTATATATCCGCAATGACTCATTAATATATGTATTTTTTTAAATGCTTCCCATAATTAAGCCTTTCAATAACAGATTTACAACCTTCGCTATAAATTTCTGCTTAAACAACAACACGGCTCTCAATAAACAGGTCTAGCATAAATTTGGAATTAAAGATTATCCCGAGCGTATAACGGTCTACAAATAAAAAGAATAAGTATTCAATTAAGTGTTTATAAATAACGATAAATATGATATTACAAACAAGTGACACCCATGGAAAAACCGAACTCTTAGCTTTCAGGTTTATTTTTATTTACCTGATCAGAAAATTATAGATGTAAAAATTTGGTAAATAATAAATAATAAAATTGTAAGTCCGAAAGTCTGGTTTTCCCTTGGAGTCTCTCAAATAACGTAAAGGATGATGGATATTCTAATTTAAGATAAGGATACAATTTAAAAACCATATAATAAAGACGTTAAAGAAAAAAAAAAAAATAAGGTTACGGAGGTAATCCGAAAATTCTTGAAAATAAAATTCTCGTGATTATGAAAAATCATATAATAGATGAAGAGATAAAATTTTTGATAATGCTACTTTTATCGAGTTTTATCCATTATCGCGGACACTTTCAGATTCTCGACACTTTGGTGCAACAACTTGTGGTATGAGAATGTTGTCCATTAAGGTAGTACCAGTTATGGTGCAATGATCTACTGAATTACGTACTAATAATGTATTCGTGAAACAATGTGCATTTTACGTATTCGCAAAGCCTCATATAAGTGGTTTTCAATTTACGCCTTTTTTTAAAAAAAAAATTAAAAAACAATGAATAAATTGCCAAATGAATGCTTTTATGAAATATTTATCCGCCTTAAAAATTATCGTAGAAGCCTATTTTCTTGTCTTCTTGTGAATCGTCATTGGTGTAGAAATGTTATACCAGTATTATGGAGAGAATTAGACGTTTCTAAAAACAGAAAACTTGTAGACATGTGTATTTTGGCATTAAACGTTGAAGAGCAGGAACTATTGCCACTTAAAATAGATCTCCCCCATAATCAAATGTTATTATTTGAATATTTAGCCTATACTATAACTATTAAAATTGATTCAGACGGCGGAATCATGAACTGGCTTAATCATAAAAAACCAGAATTTGTGCCTCCTTATTCGCCTTGTGAGTCAAGAACTGAGTGTGCGGTTAAAGCAGTTAAATCTTCTTTAGTTGCAATGTTTTTGCGAACATGTAAAAGGCTTAAAAATTTAAGCTTGAGCGGCGAAATATTAAATTTATCAAAAAAGATCTTTAATAAATGTACTACTCTTAAATCTTTAAAATTTGCGCACAATTATCTCAATTGTGAAGAGATTGAAACTCATGCAATGTCACCTTATAACAATACTACTTTAACCTCCTTGGATCTTCGGAATAATCATATTGGTCCTGAAGGTGGAAGTGCATTAGCGGAGGTTCTTGATAAAAGCTGCACATTGATTTCCTTATATCTTAGATATAATCACCTAGAAATTGGTGGTAAAGCAATAGCAGAGGCTCTTTGTACAAATACCTCCTTAATCTTTTTAAATCTTCTTGATAACCGGCTCTGTGTTGAAGTAGGAAAAGCATTCGCAAACGCTCTTTATAAAAATACTACATTAACTCACTTATATCTTTCAAACAATCGTTTATGTCAAGAAGGTGGGAAAGCATTAGCTGCAGCTCTTTGTATTAATACTACATTGACCCATCTAGATCTTAGAAATAATCGACTAGGTCCCATGGGATGTAAAGCACTCGCTGAGGCTCTTTATGTGAATACTATTCTTACTTACTTGAATATTGAGAATAATCAGCTTGGCTCTGAAGGTGGAAAAGTGCTAGCAAAGGCTCTTGGTAAAAACAACACATTAACTTCTCTGAATATTAATGAAAATCTACTTGATTCTGAGGTTGGAAAAGCATTAGCTGAATCTCTTTATCAAAATACTTCTTTAACTCACTTGTTTGTTTGTAACAATCAATTTGGTTCTGTGGGAGGAAAGGCATTAGCAACAGTTCTCTGCTCGAATACTACATTGGCCCATCTGAGCCTTTCAAATAATTTATTTGATTCTGAAGTTGGCAAAGAATTTGCAAAAGCTCTTTTTAATAATTCCACTTTAACCTGCTTGAACCTTAGTGAAAATCAATTTTGTTTTGAAGTAGGAAAAGCAATTGCGGAGGCTCTTTATAAAAATACAACTTTAACTCATTTATATTTTTGGAATAATCGACTTGGTCCTGAAGGAGGAAAAGCGCTGGCTAAAGCTCTTTATGAAAATACTACTTTAACTCACCTTGATCTTCAAAATAATAAGCTTGGCCCTGAAGGTGGAAAAGCGTTAGCAGAAGCCCTTTATAAAAATACTACTTTAACCTACTTGGATCTTGATAATAATCAGTTTGGTTCTGAAGTAGGAAAAGCACTAGCAGAGGTCCTTTATAAAAATTCTACTCTTAATTTTCTGTTGCTTTATACCAATCAGATAGATATTAATATTTTAGATACAATTAGCTATTTACTTAAAAAGAATAAAGAATATTTTTAATTCATTAATATTCAATCATTCTTTGCTTAATTAATGTTAAACACTAGGATGTTTTCTAAACAAATGAAATTTAATATTTTGGGTTAGGGCACAAATTTCTAATTGTTAAGGATTTTTTTGAATTTTTTTCTTAGTTTCACTATTTAGATTACATGAGATAATTGATTGAACATACAAGCAACATTCCTTTTAATTCATCACCACAAATTTTTCTAATCATTAAAGGCATACGTGAAATTAGTTATAAAAACGCTTTATTTTTAAAATGCCACGAATATTAAAGGATTATATCCTAAAAAATTATATATTGTTTGAAATTACTAAAATGAAAATCATTACATAAAATCTTTATCGGTAAAACTAAGACGAAAAGTAAATTGAATTTATTGCTTTGCATTAGGGATCTGCATTCCAAGCTCGTGCCCATAGAACAGGCATGAAAATTCAGGAATAGACATGAGCATAAACATGAAAACTTAGACATAGGCATGGTTGCAGGCAAAAAAAAATTGACATGGGCACAGTAACAGGCAAAAAAAATTTGGCATGGCATCGGGCATCGGGCATCGGGCACGAGTAAAAGAAATTTTGCATGAGTGTGGACACGGTAAAAAAAAAAAAAAAAATTTGGTATAGGCATGGACACGGGCAAAAAAAAAATTGGCTTGGGTACGGATAGACATAGAAATTTTGCAGTTATAATCCTAAAAATTGGTTATTGCATTGTGTAATTATATTCAAAGTTTACTAAACTTATGATTATTAATAATTGGCAGGCTTTGAACCAGTTTTAGAAATCTAAATCGATTTTAATGTTCTCAGTCAATTTTTATTTATGTTTATTAATAAAAAATTGGAAAATTGATGTTCCCAGAGAACATTGAGAACATTAGATTTCCTACACTGCTTTGAACATGCGGCAATTAATTTTTGAGAATTTATCTGGAATTATAGGTTAGGTATTGCTAGACAATCAACGACTTTCTATAAGCAACAAAAAAAAATCAAAAACACAAATACGTTGAGATATTTATCTTAAAAAAATGAGCCCCGAAATCAGTTCAATTGATCTTAATGCATAACGGGTACTCAGGGTTGGACAGATATTCCTGACTGAAGTCAAGTAATTTTCCCATATATTTTTAATTTTTGACGAATGAATTATGAAGGTTGTGAAAAAAATAAACCACAAAGGTTGTCAAGTAATGAATCATGAAGATCGTGAAGCACTGAACCATAAAGGTCATGAAGTAACAAATAATGAAGGTAATACCGCAGAATATTTATCTTTTCATCGATTGTAAATAATACCAGGTATTTAATTAAATTACAAGAATGGGTCATGAAGGGGGTCCAAGAGAAGGGAGTGACATTGAAAGTATTATCAAAAGCAGTATTAATTCTAAATACATAGAAATATGAAATAAGTATTATACAAATATATATAGTATAAAAAGCGTGTATAATATCAATATTAACTAACCATATGAAACTAGAAAGACAAATTAACACTATTCTTAAAAAATTTATTTAAATACGTATATTAATTTTTTAAGTAACGTGTAATATTTGAAAGTTATGCTACTTTTTTTTAGATTTTTTAAGGTCTTGATTACTAATTCTAAAAATTTAATATATTACGTATCAACATTTCTTGGGTTGGAGCGGTCCGGTCCGTCTCGGTTTCAAAAATAAACCGTTTATTAATTTTAGTATCGTTATCTAAATAAATTCATGCAATAATGGGTTTTTTAACAAAAGTTTATTTAATATTAATCGGCTTGAACTGGTTAAAAGGCTGAAAACCGAAAACCATGTTACCGATTAAAAGGTCCGGAACTTTTATTTTTATAATGATCAACGACAGACAGATAGTAGCTATAAAAATTTTCAAAATAAGAATTAAATTTATTATAATTAAGAATATTACTAACTACAACCGGTGGTGATTATCACTGGAGTGCTATCGCTATATCTCAAAACCCTACTGGCTAATTCACGTCAGGGGCAGTGTTAAATATCTGAAAATTTTTTTTTGTTTCTTTGAGAACACAAATTGCTAATTTTATGTTCTCATAAACATTTTAATGTTCTTAAAGATAAAAAAAAAAAAAAAAAAGAAAAAAGAAAAAAAATTATATATTTTCGATATATCATATGAGAACATAAATTTATGTTCTTAGTTGGTTCTCAAAAGAGAACAATTTTTAAATACAATGTTCTCAAATTTTTTTAAAAAGTCTTGAGAACACTAAGAATATTAGATATTTAACACTGGTCAGGGTATTAAACAAAAATGTTCGGACCCCAAAACCTAACCATAACTAAAATTTGGACCTTTATATCTGACCCTATCTTAACCAAAAATAAGAGGCGGTAATGATCGTTACCAGTTATTTGTAATAAAAATCTATAATGAATCACAAAAATATAGTTATTAGAAATATTAAATATTACGTATATAGTGCAAGCGGCCTAATCGCATCAAATATTTTAAAGTAGCATTAGAAAAGATTTATCAAACTATGTACGTACGTACGTACGTACGTACGTATTTAGTTTTAAGAGAAGCTTTTAAAATTTAACCAATCAAATTCAATTTTATAAGTACCCGAATATCTCTGACCGCATATGTTCGTAATACCGATACTGTAAATTGTCTCAAAGTTTATTAGCAAGTCTTGTTACACAAAATTGTGTATGATGTTAAAAAAAGCAAATAAATCACAGATCATATGATTGTCATAATACCGTATGCACAAGAATGCCAAATTTATCCTTAAATTCCGAAGGTGTTACACCGAAGGCGTTATAAACGATTTAATGTAAAAAAAAAAAAAAAAATTTCATCTTAAAATGATAGCATTGCCAAACGAATGTCTTTTTGAAATCTTAATTAACCTTAAGAGTTATCGTAAAAGCTTATTGTCATGCCTTCTCGTAAACCGTCAATGGTGTAGAAATTCTATACCAATATTATGGAGCGAATTAGACATTTTTAAAAATCGAAATCTCGTGAGGACATGCCTGTTAATGTTAAATACAAAAGAACAAGCTCTATTAATACCATTTAACATAGTGCTTCCATATTATCCAAAACCATTATTTGAATATACATCTTTTACTAAATCAATAAAAGTTGATTCTGAAGATGGAATCGTTAAGTGGCTTAATCATGAAGGAAGAAATCATCATTCAATTACACATTATTCATGGTCAAGTACAACTAAAATAATTAAATATTCTTTAATTTTAATGTTTTTACGAACATGTGATAAGCTTAAAGATTTATGCATTTGTAGAAGACAAGGAGATTTATTAACGATGATTCTCGATAAATGCACAAATCTATCGTCCTTAGAATTTCGATACAATCAATTTGGTTCTGCAGAAGTGAAGGCTTTAATTCCTTGTGTAAATACTACCCTAACCTGTTTAAATCTTTGGAATAATCAACTTGGGCCGGATGCGGGGAAAGCACTGGCAGAGATACTTTACACAAACACCACATTAACATTTTTAGTACTTAGTCATAATCGTCTCGGTACTGAAGGTGGAAAAGCATTAGCTGAAGCACTTTACAAAAACACTACTTTAACTTATTTATATCTTTCACGGAATAATCTATATTCTGAAGTAGGGAAAGCATTTGGAGCAGTTCTTTGTGTGAACACTACTTTAGTCAGTTTATCACTTCGGAATAATCAACTTGGTCATGAAGGTGGGAAAGCATTAGCCGATGCACTTTACAGAAACAATACACTAATATCTTTGGATCTTAGTAAAAATCAGCTCGGTTCTGAAGTAGGAAAAGATTTTGTGAAAGTTCTTTATAAGAACACTACTTTAGCCCACTTACATCTTTCAGATAATCACTTTAGTCCTGAAGTAGGAAAAGAATTACCTGGAGTTCTTTATCATAATAATGCTTTAACTCATTTGTATTTTCGGAATAATCAACTTGGCCCTGAAGGAGGAAAGGCGCTTGCAAAGGCACTCTGTAGAAACACCACTTTGATATGTTTGAATATTGAAAGTAATCAACTAGGATCTGAAGGAGTAAAAGCATTGGCAGAGGCACTTTGTAAGAATAACACACTAAACTATTTGAATCTTAATAATAATCAACTTGATTCTGATGCAGGAAAAGCATTAGCAAAAGCGCTTTATGAAAATACTACTTTAACTCAGTTACTTGTTAGAAATAATCTACTTGGTTCGGAAGGAGGGAAAGCATTAGCTGAAGTTCTTTATACAAACGCTGCTCTAACTAGCTTAGATCTTCAGAATAATCAATTTGGTTCTGAAGTGGGTCAAGTAATAGCAGAAGCACTTTATAGAAATACTACTTTAACATCACTGAACCTTAGTCGAAATCAATTTAATTCTGAAGTCGGAAAGACATTTGCAGAGGCACTTAACACGAACACTAGTTTAACTTATTTAGAATTTTCTGGTTGCCAGATTGAACATAATACCCTCACAATAATTAATAATTTAATTACAAAGAATCAAGAAAATTTATAATTTTATGTATAATTTTGTATAGACAAGTATAATAATTATTATTACATAATTATTATGCATTAAATCTTAATAAAATTTATTAAAACCTAACTTTGTATTTTGTAAAAAATGTCAGTATTTAAAAGTTATTGTTGAAATAAAAATTCTGAACAATTTTCGCGTTGGAATTATCGGGACTTTCATTCAAATGAAAAAAATAATACAACAGCATACTCACTAGCGTAGTATACTATAATGACATATGCGTGTTGGTTAACGTTGAAAGGTTCAAAATTGGCCTTTCACGCTAATATAAATGAATCAAAAGAAATATCAAAAGGTAGTAGAGGCGGATGAAGGAGAAGATAGATTGTTTGCGTGAAATTTCATTGGAAGAAATTTGTCTGATTGTCAATTTTTGTATATTGTTATGACCAGGGGAGAGACTTTGTATCGGCTGAGCCAATTTAGCTTAGGGTCGTAAGCATTAAAGAGATAAGCTAAGTATTTATTAAGTATATGCAAGGCACTAAAAGTAACCAAAACCTTTAACTGACTAACTATTTATTCCAAACCCAAGAAGTACTACCCAGAGTACTATCCAAAATCCAACTAAGAATTTATAAATCTTTCAAGTAGGGTTGGAGGCACAGGGCATGAGGCATGCCTAGAAGCATGCCTTTAGGCCAAAAGGCATACTTCTATCATGTGATATTTATATTAAATCACATAGTAATGTAACATGCTGATTGGCTATTAACACATACCAGATCACGTGACTTTGCACATACTGATCATCATGTGATGTCTACCATATATAAGGGGATTGCTACCAACCGGAAATTCTACAGACAGAGCAGAATCACGTGATAATATAAAACCTGCTCTGTCCCTAACCATATAGGATAACTTTCTTATGATTGGTCAATCGCTTTCAATTGTATTTATATAGTTTAAAGTACTTTTTAAGAATGTAACATTTCACAAGCAAAAAATAAAAATTAAACCCGTCTCTATCTTCGAAGAA
>CAJVPZ010002941.1:0-11651 GCA_910592135.1 Racocetra fulgida | reverse complement strand
CCTCCTGTAGGTCAAGCTAAAGAAAAAATTAACATTTGGTATAAACACTGGATCAAATATAGTACAACTTTAAACTTCATTTTAACTTTAAAAATCTAGGTGAGTCTTTGACCACTCTAGTAAGCTTAGGTTGCAGATAAATATATCTGAGCTTTTATTCTTGCATATAATTTTTGTTTTTATTTGTACACAGTGCCTCTTGATATAACGGACCATCGATATAACGGATATTGCTTAATACAGAGAATTTTAATGGAACAAAATTATTACTAATAAAATTATTTCGATATATCGGAGATTATTAGTAATCTCGCGATATAACTTATAACAGATTTTGATTTAAAACCAAAATATGCCAATATAATAAAAAATCTCTTGATAAAGCGGATTTTATTATTTGTAGAAAAGCATTCATATGATTGGTTAATTTTGTAGATCTAACCATGACTTCCCGTGACAATTAACCAATCAGAATATATAATTATTAAAAAATGTTTCTAGATACTATAAATGGCAAAACTGTAAGTTGGGCAAAAGGCAACTCTACTAGAAGCGTGAACAAGATTTGACAAGTATAGTTTTTGTTTTATTTGAGCTGGTACTTGAGTTTTTGCTTAACAACTCTAACAGATTTTTAAAATTACTACAACTGTTTGTATAAGGGCGTTCAATCTTTCTAATTACTTTAAGAGCTGCGAAAGATGAGTTTTTCTTTATTACACTTGTTTTGCTTTTATACATTTTCATTTTACTAACTAATTACATTATTTTTAAAATGCTACCAGTTTCTCTTCATTATTTTCCCACCACATTTACAAGATTCAATTGAGCACTTTGGGCCTCATGGGTAAGTTTCACTTCTAGTTGTCTATTTTTGAGTCTTTTCGCTAACAATGCTGTTTCTCCATTTTCTCTGACACAAACCTCCCAACTGGCTACTTCGTTCCTGCCACTTTGAAACCTGGGCACCGTGATCTTATCTCTTTCCCGATTAGGCTTTATACTGTATACTGATCGCGCAATGTCTGGATCGTTGGGAGCAATTATGCATGTTTTGTTCATTTTGGGCGATTACGAATGTATGCATCGATCAGGGACTTGGGGTATAATCGTTGATTATATTACGTTGGGTTATAATCTTTAATCACGGTTCACTTTACCCGTAACAATACCTTCACTCTACGATACAATTTGATATTGTCTAAACATGTCTTCTAAGTAAAGTTTTTATAACTATTAATGGCGTTTATGTACGGCGAATTTTTGTTAGTGAAACATCACGTTTTCAGAAAGTACTTTAAAACATAAAATAAATTATCCAGGCAATTGATTTTCTTCTGCAATCATACAAATGTTTGAGTGTCATCTCAATGCTAGCTAATTATGTTGGGAAGAACGGCCTAAAAATAATCACCTGCAACTGGATTTTGTGCTCAATTTAAAGGTCAAACCAGTTATTATAATTTAAGTTTAAATTTAGATTAACAAATAAACTAGATACGTATTACTAGATTATTTGCATCATACATATTAGTACATTACAATAACGATCAAATCAAAAAATGAAACATGCATCAACACTATAATAATTTGAAATGTTGCATATAACCAAATTAAGAGATGATCTTAGTGAAAAAAAAATAAGGTTTCAGAGTAAATAATAACAATGATTCAGTTGAGGATATCTAGTATCAATAGCATATTGAAAAAAGTACTTATGTCTCGCATTAGTTTTTGGACACATAAAAAGTATGTAATCATTAGTGAGTTAAATATAGTATAAGTTAAATGAATGATTAATGATGTAAATGATGCAATCGATTAGAGTCCAATGCAATATATATATAAAGAATAAGAAAATAAAAATTAATTGCTTTTTTCAATTTTCAAAAATACTACGTATTAAAGATTAATTGAACGCTTACCTTCGTATGATTTGCATTAGTGGTTAGTAAGGGCCACAACAATCTATTATACATATTTTATTGCATTTCATGCAACAAATAATACATATTTAATATTAGCGTTAGTATAAATTAAGATTTTATAAACTCACTATCGCTATTGAATAATGGATTAAATAAGTTACTATGTATCTCATCATTTAACAAGGTTCTTAACAAACTAGTAATCATCAAAAAAAAGGTTTCAGAACATTATAATAATAATAATATTTCTTGAGAAAAGGTGTACGAATAACAATATTTCTTAAGAAAAGGTGTATATGCAAAAGAATGAACTTACCAGATTAAAAAAAAATAAAAAATAAAAAATAAAAAAATAGAAAATGCAAGAGCGATTGGAGTATTCTGCAAGAGTCTATGAATCTGAGAACTTATTGTTTCACTTATTTTGGCATCTAAATAAAAATTAAATAATTAGTGATGATAGTAAAATTATAATAACACAAAGATTATAATAATAATGCTTATTATAGAATAATGTGTGGTGGTAAAAAAAGTAAAGGATAATAATTACACCTTCGCTAAATAATCAGTATAAATAACTTGCAAAAAATATATAAATTGAGAAACATAATCCAGATCGCATATTAATGAATTGTATTCATTATGAATAAAATTAAAAACCGTAAAGAAAGCTCTGGTACCAATATAAAGAAGAGAATAACTTTAACTGGTGCACAAAAAAAGGAATTATGTGAAAAAAAATACAATAATCCTAATTTAAAAGGTGTCGAATTAGCTAAGGAGTATGGAATAAGTGAACAATCAGTATCGGATATTCTCAAACGTTCTGAATACTGGTTAGGTCTCAAAGATGATTCCACTTTAATTCAAGCTAAACGTCAAAGAAAACCTGATTATCCTGATCTCGAAGAAGCGATGTCTATTTGGGTTGAGCAGGCAATCAAAAATGAACTTACTCTTACAGGCCACCTTCTTCAAGCTAAAGCTAAGGAATTTGCTAATCATTTTGGAATTACTGAATTTAATGCATCTGACGGTTGGCTTGCTAACTTTAAAAAAAGAAATGATATTTCTTCATATCGACGTAGAGGAGAAGCCGGTAGTGTGCCTTTGGAAGATGTTTTAAACTTTCGTATAGAACTTCAAGAGGTTCTTCAAAATTATGAACCTAGAGACATATTCAATTGTGATGAGACAGCGCTTTTTTGGCGACTTGAGCCAAGCAAGACACTTGCATATGGTCCAGTTTTAGGAAAAAAAAAACCAAAGGACAGAGTTACACTTATGATTACTTGTAATTCTACTGGTGATGAAAAATTACCACTTCTTTTTATTCATAAATACAAAACTCCACGTGTACTTCGTGGTATTGACAAATCTACTCTTCCAGTCTGGTATTATTGGAATAAAAAAGGGTGGATGCAAAGAAGTATATTTACTCATTTTTTAGAACGATTTAATAGTCAAATGAGACTTGCTCGACGAAACATTATTTTACTTCTTGATAATGCTTCATCACATAATTCAGAAAATATTCAAGACTTATCAAATATTTGTATACATTTTTTACCTCCCAACACAACGTCCCATCTTCAGCCTATTGATCAAGGAATTGGTTATAGCCTCAAGGTAATTTTAAAATAATTGTCGTATTTTTAAATCGAGGTCCCTAATTTCAAGCTTTAGCCATGATAATAATTTATAAGGTTTTTACAGAAT
Organism: Racocetra fulgida; assembly: GCA_910592135.1. Classification (NCBI taxonomy): domain Eukaryota; kingdom Fungi; phylum Glomeromycota; class Glomeromycetes; order Diversisporales; family Gigasporaceae; genus Racocetra; species Racocetra fulgida. The sequence goes on along the minus strand of CAJVPZ010002941.1, from coordinate 8,004 downwards.
GGCATATCTATGAAGTGGGTTTCATTGGTTAGACTATATCTAACTAATGAAATCTATATTGTAATGCATTATTCTGTAAAAACCTTAAGAATCTCAATTCATTATTATTTATTGAAAAGTTATATTTATTTTTTGTAGGCACAATATCGACGTATTTTGTGTCAAAATCGTCTTGAAGCTTATGATACAATTACTAAAGACAATCCAGTTCCACCCGATATTACACTATATGATGCAATTAACTTTGCGGCTCAAGCATGGAAAAATGTTACTGCAGGTACAATTATTCGTAGTTGGGGTAGAACCGGTATACTTCCTTCTATTACCTCTATGCCTGAAGAAACCAGATTAGATGTGCCCTTGCCTGAAGAAACTGAATTGAATGTGTCCATGTCTGGGGAAACTGAATTGGAGGAAGAAATTATAGATCTTATTCAACGTTTACCAATTGATGATCCTATAGATGCATATGAATATATCGAGATTGACAATTATATAAATATCGAAGAAGACTTAACTATAGATGATATTATTAATGTAGTAAATGGACAAGATGAGAGTGAATCAGAAAAAGAACAAAATGAAGAAATGATTAAAATTGGAGATGCAATTGTAGGACTTGATAAGGTAATAAAATATATTCAGCAAAATGATCTAGAAATTACTTCGTCTTTAATGAAAGACTTATATAGCCTTAAAAAGTATATTAACTATTTGCGTAATGAAAGTAGAAGACAAGCTACATTAGAAGAATTTATTAACCTTACGGTTTAGAAATTTTTACTTTATTTTAGTGGCGGAGAAAATGTATCTAGCATTACAAATAAATTTTTTTATTTAAATGTTTCTAAATAGTTTATAAAAACAATGTTTTAATGCTATAGATTGATTCTACTTATACGCAGTCTTTAAAAATTTTTTAAAGATATTATAGTTCTAATTAGAATTTAGTTCAGGCAATGGACCTGGTTAAATGTAATTAAAGTTTAAAATTTGGGTTAAAAACTGTTTAGAGCTGTCGGATAGACTAGCCTATTACCAATAACATCGATTACTATATGGTAAGACAGGAGTATTTGTATAACATCAGTTCAATCCAGTTCTGAGAAGCAAAAGCAATCGGGTTGATACTAAAGCATATAGTTTTTATTTTCTATCTGCTATATAAATATTATGCCTCAATTCTAGTTCACTAATAATTCTAACATAAATGAACTCATTTTCATACTTTAAATTATCTGTACTTTAATTTTGGTTATAACAATATCTGTACACTTCTAACATCTTTAGTTCTAATTGCGGCTTTAAATTTATATTACAAGGTTTATATTGGATTGCCTTTATTTATTTCAATCGTGGAGAAGAAAGGCAAGCGTCTTACTAATCCCATTTACTCTATATGTAATTACTGAGTAGTAAAATGATAATATACGAATTATGTTAAATATCGTATGCATAAGGTCAATTAATTCACTACTGATTTCAGTAGCAATCATTTGTGTTGATCCTTTGATGGAGATATGCCGAATTTCCTACTTTTATATAACTTATACATATATGCATGTAACTAAATCAATAACGTATGTATCATTTTTGTTAGTTACTGTCACTTAACATGCCCCAAATACTTATCAGTATGAGTAAACGACCAATACTCTAATTCTGCGAATGTTTGTAATTAGACCTGTATCCAAAATCCTAATGATTTTAAAATTTGAAAATTTTAGAACATGTCATATAAAGCCCAATGCATAATAATCAGAACTTGTATTTAAATCTCAAATCTATTAAAAGAGTAGATATAGATGAGAAATTTAAATTAAGGAGCCAACTCTTCAAATTAGCAAAATTGTGATTTAAAAATTTATTTTCTTGATATAACGGAGATTATTATAATTTACTATAATATCCGATATATCGTGAGAGTTTGATATTACGGAACTTTTGATATAACGGAGCAAAGGTCTGGAACCATAGCCTCCGTTATATCGAGAGGCACTGTGTATTAGAGTTAAAATCTTTGAACTAATAATCATAAATGCTATTATAGTATATTTTATTTTATATTTAATATTTTTTGTTTTAAACAAATTAAACTTGAATGATTTAATAGCAATTATCATTATTTAATTATTTTTGCAAAAATAAGTTTCTTTTTTGTCATTATTTGTGATAATAATATTAAAATCATTTTTGTCTTCTAAATTATTTTCTTTAATAAAGTTAAATAATTTTAAATTTAATAACTTGATTAATTTTTTTTTATCATCTTCAAATAAGATTTTATCTGTTAAAATTCTGTTTTTTAAGTCTAAAGTAGAAACAAAATCCTTTGTATGCTGATTCAAATCAATAAAACTATAATAAGAAAATTTACTTGCACATAGATTATGAAGTTTTGTTTTTAGTTTTAAATCTAATTTTGAATTTTCAATAATGATAAATATTTTTTCAGTATTAAGACTTGCAAGAATTTGATAATTTTTGAGTGTAGTTTTTTTGATTATTGAATCAATTTCATGATATTTTTGAGGAAAAAAAGCTAGATCCCAAATTAATGCAGTATCTTCTTTAGAAATTTTGTTTGATTCTATTTCTTTATCATTAAAACATCTACAATACGCGAGAGTTTGATTAATCAATAAAAATAGAATTAATAATTTTTGAGCCAGCATTTTTTAATTTATAAAAATAAATTAGATGTTGTTTATATATATATTTTTTTAAAAAAAAATAAAGAAAAATAAAATATTTATTAAAAAATAAGAAAATATAAAATTAAACACTATTTTATTAATGAATTATCAATTTTTAAGAATTGAAAAACAAATTTAAAAAAAATAATTATAATAAAATAAAAAAATATTAATAAAAATTAATGGTTTTCGTAAATTGTAAATAACTAACTTATATTCTGTTTAACAAGTTTTTCAATTTTTTCAAAATTAAAAACTTGTTTTTCAAGAGATAAAATACATTTTTCATTATTTTTTATAATAAAATTTAATCTTTTAATTTCATCTTCATATCTAGAAGGCTTTACAAAAATACATTCAAACCCTTTTTTATAACAACATTGACAAATATTTGGATTTTCAATACTTTTTTTACAACCGATGTTTTGATTTCTGCATTGAAAACATCTGATTTTAGATGTTTGATTTAATTTTTTAGAAATTGGTGACATTTTTTGAGAGATTTTAATTAAAAATTACAAGATTTATTGAATATTTATATATTTTTAAAGAAATTTAAATTGAAAATAATGAATAGTATTATATTTATAAAATAAAAAAAATTAAATAAATTATAATTTTCTAATGAAACGTTTTAAACTATGAAATTGTGATGAATTTCTATTTTTTCTTGCAAATTCTTCAGATATAGTTTCTTCACCAATATCTAATTCTATTTCTTCATTAAATTCAAAATCATTATCTTCAACAATAGATTCATTTTTATTAAGTAATTCTTGATAGTTTAGTTAAATTTTAAGTTGTTTTTCGTCAATTTTATTGTTTTGTTGTATTTGATTTTGAGTATTTTATTAATATTTAATCCTTTTTTAATTGCTTGTTAAAAACAATAAAGACGTCTGTTATTTGAAGAATACCATATATCATCTATTAAGCAGACCTCGATATACAGAAAATCTTCAATTTTAATTTTGCTTTCAATAAGTTTGTTAATTATATCTTTAAGCATCTCACTATTTCTAAACCATGGTGAAATAGTTAATTGTGAAAAATTAATCAAAAAAGGATTAATATAATCAATATAATCCCTTTCACAAGTTTAACTTTTATTAATAAAATATTAAATCGATATAGAAATAAAATTCCTATCACAAAACTGATAGGAATTAAAATGAATATTAAAAATAGAGTTAATACTAAAAGCATTAACTCAAAGTAATAATTATTAGTCTTGTTGACTAATGTTTCTTCAGAATTTTTTGATTGATTTTCAAATTTGGCAGTTCGTTTTGAAGTATTAGAGGCAAGGATTTTATTTAGTGTATGTCTTGGATAGGACTAATATTGTTTATGTATTTCCAGAATAGAATTATTGTGTATTTTCTAGATGTAATATTCCTAGCCATGTGTATTTTCTGGACGTAACATTCCCAGCCGTTTGTATATTTTCTGAACGTAATATTCCTAGTCGTGTGTAATTTCTGAACGTAACATTCCCAGCCATGTATATTTTCTGGACGTAATATTTCCGCTATGTGTAATTTCTGAACGTAATATTCCCAGCTGTTTGTGTATTTTCTGAACATAATATTCCTAGCTGTGTATATCCTGGATAGGATTAGTATTTATTTTTGAATCCAACTTATTAATATTTATTAAACATTATTTTATTAATTTATTTATAGTTATTATATATTTATTTGACTTTATTTTATTGGGTTATTTATATTTTATTAGACTTTATAATTATTTTATTAATATAGTTTTCTCTTTCTTATAAATAATATAAAGTGATACTATATTCATGAATAGTATGCTGGCATATACTAGCTTTATATTATTAAAATTTAAAAAGCTATATATAGCTATTGACAGCCTAGTTATTAGTATTTTTTCCTCTGATTATATCTTAGGATATTTCTAAGTTTTAGTAGCTAATAATCCTTGTACAGGACAAACAAGTTTTTGTTATACCTAGCTAATACAAAAAGGATACAAGAAGCTGGAACAGAAAAATTTTGAAAATTAGATAATTACTTGTTGTAGTAAAGTGGTGACGTCGTGTGGCCATTGTAGAGTCATATGTTTGAATCCTGCCTATAAACTGCTCAATTTACTGACAGGTTATAGTGACGGCATGGGCACTACAATAACTATTTGTTTTATACAGATAACAAATAGTTGTATTAACAAATTTAATTAATAATATGTTACAAATATTTCTTTTTAGAAATATACCAATTTTTGAACAATATTATTTTAACAAAATTTAAATATTTTTGTTAAATTTTATCGAACAATTTTATTTTAACAAAATTCGAATATTTTGTTAATCAAACACTATTATTAACTTTTATCAAATTTTTATTCAAGAAACAGAATTTAAACTAGTCATTATCTATTCGATTATAATTTATTCATTATAATTTATTATAACTTTCTGTTATAACCTTATTCGTTAAAACTTTATTTGTTATATTTTTATTATTCGTTACAACTTAATAATTTTTCTCATTAAAATTTTCGATATAATTTTATTTATTTATAATCTTTTTTTTTGTTACAATTTTATTGTTATAATCTTATGGTTATAACTTTATTTGTTATATTTTTATTCGTTATACTTTTATTCATTAAAATTTTCTTTATTATCATTTTATTTTTAAAATTTATTTCAATACAATTTTATTTATTAGATTAGAAACTTATATTTTTATTAACATTATTTATATTTATCTATTATTACAAATTTATTCGTTATAACTTTATTATTTTATTATTTTAGAATTATCTTAATTATTTATTACAAATTTTATTAATTTTTAATATTTTACATTTATTAGAATTAGACCTTAAATTTTATTTTATTTTATTAATATTTACAAAACATTACAGAAATAATTTCTATTTTGTTCATCTATATTTTGCTGCAACTCTTGTTCTTCATCTTCCAGATTTGCGACCCGAACTCGCAATCTATTCCATTTAACAAACAATTGCTATATCTTGTTTCTCGAATATATTCTTCCCGGATTGCTTCAAAGGACCGAGGATTTCTGCCTGCTGCTTGTGCTTCTAAATTTTGGACTTGGTTATTGAGAGCAACCAAACAACCATGGACCGAGCTTCCTTTTCCTTTTCTAGGCATCTAAAAACAAAACTTAATTAGAAACTACTTGTCTCTAAATATATATACTAAAAACGATATTATAAAATATATTGGCAAGACGCTTATCCCAAAAATATAATAAGCAAGGTCTATTACTTGCAATACTAATAGAAATAAGTCCTTAACCTACTCGCACAAGAGACCACGAGTATTGAAAGTAAAAAAAGAGGTAAATATAAAGGGAAATATCTACTTGGGCCGAATACACAGCATACCAAAGTAGATGACCGGCCGAGCCTCTAAGTGTCTAAATTAGACGGGACTGAGTGCACAGTCTAAAAAGTGTATATACCCTGAAACAACTAACTAGAGAACAAGCAAAAAGTTTTTCAACAATAAAAGTTTTTTTTCAAATGACAAACTATTAATGAAAGAAACAGAAAGGTTATAATATAGTAGTGACAAGGAAAAGAAGGCAAAAGAAAGAAGCTAAAAACCAAAAGTCGAAAGTGGATAAATTTTAGTTGAATAAAAAACAAAAACCAAGGGAAATAAATAATAAAAAATTGTTATTGTTCTCAAAAAGGAAGTCAATAAACAATTAGATGCAACAATTAATGGACATCAGATGATTATGATTAGTAGCGATAAAAATAGAACAAAGAAATCATCAACAAAGAAACAGAATAATATCGAATGAAATAGAACAAATTAGAATGATGTGGAAAATTGATTACTCAATAAGAAAACTCAGCATAAGGAAACAGGAAAAATTGATAGACTGATAAGCTCACAGGACATTTGCTATTTTTAGAGGAAGGAAATACAAGGAAAATCAAACAGTGACACAATTTCGTGTAGGACACTTAATTAAATTTTTGGCATGTGATTATTTTCTAGATACTGGTATGTGATACTATAGATTATTTTAGAAATTAAATTTGCGGAGCAAATTTCTAAAAGTGGAAGAAGCTGTTATAAAGTAACTTTATAATATTATACTAATAGTTTTGTAGAACAATACTTTATAATTTATAGTTTATATTTTAAATATAATTTTTGTTAACTTTATATTGTATTAGAATTTATATTGTATTTAGAATAGTTAGAATATTAAAGTGTATGCTATATACTACTGTGTGCCATATGCCACTGTATGCTGTATGCCACTATGTGCCGTATGCCACTGTGTGCTATATGCCACTGTGTGCCATATGCCACTGTATGTCATATGCTAGTGTATACCACTTGCTATATGGTTATACTGTATGTCAGTATATACAACCTGCCACATGGTTGTATGCCAGTGTATGCCACCTACCACATGGTTGTATGCCAGTGTATGCCACTTGCTACATGGTTATATAATAGTATATATTAGTACAACATACATGGTTGTATGCCAGTGTATGCCAGTGTACCCCACATGGTTGTATGCCACTGTATGCTAACCTAATAGTTATTTAAAGGAAGGCATTTCCCCTTACCCCAACAGACAATAACCCACAGACAACAGATATTTTAGATAGAAAATATTAGAGTAGATAATAAATAAAAACTATTAAATACTCTTTGGAATATTGTTCTCTAAATATCCCTATAATATTCCCTTCATTCTAATGACCTTGTAATGTCTTTATTGTCTCTAAAATAAGTAAATAAATCATTTTGCTTAAACCTTCTCTCTTGCTTTCTTAAACACCTTCTTTAAAAGTACTGCTTTAACAATATTATTTTTATTTTTATTTTTATTACTTTAAATTTTTTTTTACAAGGTAAACAGTAATAAGTTACAGCAGAAGTATATAAAAACTCATGATTACCCATTTTGAATTAATTTTTATTTAAGAACAAAAATAACTCTTTATATATTTATTATTTATATTATTACTTTAAAATACATTAATTATAAAAGTTCTTTATTAATTAACAACAATAATTCTTTTTCAATTCCCTTTTCAAAATTATATTTTAATTCAAATGGTTTAATTTTATAATCTTCTTCACATTTAATAATAAAATTTATATTATTTGAAACAAAATTAGGATAATATTTATATTTAATTGAAACAAAACTTTCAAAATATACAAAATTAATTTCTTTATATTTATTAAAAAACCACTTTGTAATTTTTTGATCACCTAACAACTCTGGATATACTTGTTGATTAGATTTTTTTAACCAATTTTTTGTTTTAT
>CAJVPZ010002940.1:0-11651 GCA_910592135.1 Racocetra fulgida | reverse complement strand
TTGTGGATTCTCAATACAAATTATTAAATAAAGATAAAGGCAAAACCTCACCTTAAAAAAAAAAAAAAAAAAAAAAATAATATTTATATTGTCTTTGAATTTTTTAATTATATTATATACAATAACAACAATACCACCCAAAAAGCCTATTTAGAAACATTTTAAATAGTTAAAAATTGTAGAAGCCTTTGCCAAAAAACATGCATGTTGTAATTATTATGATCATGAAATAAGTCAGCTTAGATAAATGTAAGACACATATACATAATAAGTGTTCAAAGGTGTTAAATAAAATATTGATACAATATTTTGACGAAGAGTTATAGTGTAATAGTTTAAAAAATTTATCTCTAAAATTATATAATATTGAAAATTTTTAACAATATTTAACTATTCAATATTCTCAACAAGATCAAATTAAATTATTATTTGCCAAAGCTATTTTTTATCGTGGCTTACCATTATCTTTTTCAGAAATAGAATCAATTAGAATTCTTTTTAAATATATATCCTTCTTTTAACTTTTTAACATAAAGATAGCTTACTGGATCTTTGTTAAATCAGGTTTATATATACACAAAAATTAAAATTGATCAATACATTGATGAAGCAGATTTTTTAACACTTATTTGTAATGGATGGTAATTATATACATAGCAAATTAGTGTTGTTTATTAATTAATTTTTACTAATTTTAGTTAATATGCAGGTTAAGCATTGTTCATGATTATTAGACTAATTTTATTTTTGCAATACCTTAATTTGTTTTTATTTCAGCAAAATATACTGAAGAAATCAGCAAAATTCAATAAATATTGCATTAGATATAATAAATATAATAAAAACTGTTGATAGCAAAAAATTATTAGCAATGATTACAGACAATGCATCTGTAATGAAATGTGCTTAGAAAATAGTAGAAAAATAGTATCCTTTTATGATTTTTATAAGTTGTTTTGCATATGGCTTAAATCTACTTGTGAATGATATTATGAAACTTGATTAGGCTAAAAATATTATTACAAGTAATAAAAAAATTGTTAAATTTTTGGGGAATTTACAGATAAGGGCCCAAAAAACGAAAATAATTACAAATAAGGGCCCAAAATGAAAAATAATTACAGATAGAGGCCCGATATTTGAAAATTATTACAAATAAGAATCTAAAATAATTAGAACCTATGATTTAAGCCCCGTTTCGATGATTTAACGCATATAACAAACACCATGTCAAATACAAAATTACCAATCGTTATGATTTTAACTAATATGAAAATGCACATTCGGTCTTGGTTTTTATAAGTTCAGAACGAACAAACAAAATAAGCTGTTGGCTATTTATTTACAAATGAAACCACTTCATGCCCTTTTACTATTTTAGTTAACAAGTATAAGATGGCTATATATATATAGTAAGGCTGATTCTTCATGTTTCAGCTTGTTTAACTTCTATGGGAGTATTCGATCGTACCTTGTAAAGTTTACTGCGTCATTAGTTAAAGATATAGCAGTACTTCAACCTCATGATATTATAAATCGTGCTCGTTCTGAAGTGGGGGTTAGACATCATACACTATAGCTTGGAGAAGTAAACTATTAGGCCACACATAGTTAATTTTTCGTTTTGCATTGCAGGATTTCAAAATTCTGTCAGTTGGTTGGATTTTGTTTTTTAATTCTGAATAATGAGCTATAACTCTAAAACATCTATTTAACCACGAAATGAAGCAATTAATCATGATACCATTACATTTAAATCGGCTAGTAATATTGACGGTATATTTGGGCCCTTATTTGTAATAATTTTTAAATATCGGGCCTTTATCTGTAATTATTTTCATTTTGGGCCCTTATTTGTAATTATTTTCGTTTTTTGGGCCCTTATCTGTAAATTTCCCCTAAATTTTTTCGTGACTACCATATACTAAAATGATATCAAGTAGTACAATACAAAGATAAAAAATTACCTTGTAAATTCCTGTTAAAACATATTGGGATTAGCTACAATTTGTGTAAATTCTGTATTGTTGAATAAACTTGCTTTAAGATTAAGTTTAACAGAGCTTAAACAACATATGACTGCTAAAATTAATAAAAATATTGCATCAATTATTCATGATGAAAATTATTAGAATAAAGCTTTTTATTTAGTAGAAATCTTAAAAAGTCTAGTTAATAACATTGCTGCATTTGAAAGTGATGATTCAAAATTATCTCAATGCTGAGAATAGATTTATCACTTGCATAATTTAAAACATATGTATATATCAAATATATATTATTGTTATTAGTACATACTTTAATTATTATATTAACTGATTTTATATAGAGATTCACAATTTATATGCATATATTGAGCTTAATATGATTCTTAAAAATGTTGCAAAAAGTTATATCATCCAGTAATGAAAATTGTCTATCTTTTTGACACACAACTTGTTGCATAATACTTACTACTTTCAAGTATTACAACTATATTAATATTTATATTAAAATATTATCCACTTAATTCAGCAAATATTTGAAGTCAATTAGTACAATACAAGGCACAGGATGGAATTTTTAATAACTCATTAATTTGGAATTTATGATTAAAGCTTGCACCAACTACATAGTGGAAAGGAAACTACAGCTCTGTTGCATCTGATCTATATAAAGTAGCACTTTGAATTCTAATAATTCTAATATCTTCTGCTGCCTCTATCTGAAAATAAAGAATTAATGAATCTTTATAAAAGTGATAATAAGCTAGTAAATTTGGATAAAAATAATAAAAGCAATGAAAATGAATAAGATAATAATTAAAACATTTTATGTAAAAATTGACTTAACTATTTTAATTTCATAAAAATATCATTTTAGAGCTCCATTAACACCTCAAATACAAAATTTTAAAAAATATAATGTCACGGCTGATGCTGGAAATGGCTGAAGCTGGAAATCAGGGACCCTGATTTAAAAATATAAACCCTGCCAAAATCTACTTATACTCTTTCATTATAAAAACTAACCCTAAATCCTAATCTAACCATGAAAAAAAAGCTAAAAAAATGCACCCCAAAAAATTTTGAAAATTTCATAATAAAATATTTAAAATTTCCAGCTTCAGCCATTTCCAGCTTCAGCCGCAACATATAATATTAACAATCAATTTATTTAGTGTCAATTTGAATATAGCTAACTCTCAGAACAATATTAATTTTAATTCTTATTACTTGAGAACTATAAATTATTTGTCATCAACTTGCGAAGACATAGCTAAAACAAAAAAACATTCTTATATAGCCTTTTTTTTTTTTTTTTTTTTTTTGTTAAGTGGCATCTTGCCTATATGTCTTTATTAATTAGTAACATATATAGTAGTCTATTAACAAAAGTACAACTAGCCACACGAATAACTTTAGTCATTATCTAATTATAGGTTCCGCCCGTAAGTTACCCACTAGATGCCATATCTAAGACCCACCTCTGAGTCCCTTATTTAAACTTTCTGATCTTCAACACTATTTGTATATATGCAATACTTTATATTACCATTTTTGTGACATATTAGGTTAGGGGCTGTTGATACTATTTATATCAGAGTAACACCTCATTAGATGTTGCTATGTATCCATAGTCCTATATGTTACCCTCAACACAAACTACTAAGTAAGGTACCAAGATTACTGTCTTAGATTTTTATCCAATTTCAGTGTAACCCATATCCAATAAAACTAATATTTGTATCAGAGATGTTCGAATTTCAGTAAGTTCATTCTTTTCCCATAGCTTCCTTTTATATTCACCATATCATCTACTAGTGCACCTTCTCTTCATTTTTGGTATGTTCACCACTTCTCTCACATCGAGCGCCAACTCTCCATATTGGGAGGCTTTTTTCTGAGAACTTCCTTATATACCAATCTTCTATTTATATGGACTTAGCCACAGGGCTTCGCGTACATTCATATGCTTCTATAGATTACAGAGTTTTACCTCCAGCTGGAATTGAGCCATTGACCTTGTCTGTGGAGGAAGGGTGCCTAGACCACTAGGCTACAGGACTCCATCCTCCTTATATAGCCTTTTTAAATTATAAAAAATATTAACTGAAGTTATTATTATAATTTGAATATATTTGTACTAACATAAATATAAAAATTAAATCACTTTGATTTTGGTAAATAATTTTCAAATAAACTAAATATTTCAATTATCTATAAGTATATAAATAAAGGTATTATGCTTTTCACTAAAAATTTATAATATAACTCAACTTATATAAAATTGTATGTTTTGCGTGATATAACCTTATACAAGGTATATAAATATATACTATGTTTACTTTGCACAAGTTACATCTCTATGTTTAGCTATATAAATATACTAACTTTACCTTTATCACTTTAGCAGATTTTTGTCTTATTACAATCATTTAAAAATATAGTTGAATTTTTTATTATAGTATTTAGAATTATACTAACTAAATATGTATTTTATCATTCTATAAAAACACAAAATCTTGAACTGCACCACAAATATCAAATATCACATGACATTTTAACACATATTTGTGCTTACCATTATAAAAAACCATAGATCTGTATGATTCAAAATTAGAACAAATCATTTTAATTTAAATTTTTTTTTTGATCCTCTACTAACAGTGTGTTCTATTTCTTATTTTTTTTTATTAATATCAATTAGTAAACAAATATAATGGTTAACAAAAAAACTCTTACAATTGGTTATTTGTCTCATTTTTGCAGTAATCACAAAAAGATCTATTCACATCATATATTCTATAAATCGAGAATAGTAAATCTAATTTTGATGCTGCAAACTTAGTATCTAATTTAAGATAGCATAAAATGAATTAGTCATTAAAATATAGCTATTAAATGATACCAAATATCAAAATATTACTGATATTTCATAAAGATTAATTTATTTTTAATAATTTTTCTTTTAAATAAATACTAAAAATATTAGCATTTGTTTAAGCCCAAATTATCAAAAAAGCATTAGACTATTGGAGCATCACTGATTACTGTGATCCATTATCTACAGTCAAACCTGTCTGAATGAATACTATATAAATGAATATTCTATATAAATAAATATAAAATCTCAGATCCAAGTTGGTTATTAAAGCTAATTGCATAAATTGCTTAACTGAATAATGCATAAAAAATTTTCAATTTTATTAGTAAAAATTTCATAAAAATTATGATATCTGAATATCTTAAACTCAGGGTTGTCACTTGGGTTAGTTCAGTCCACTGGAACACGTGTTCCAGTTCAGTCCAGTCCATTGGACGGTCAGTAGCTGGACTTAGATAATCTAGTCCAATTGTAGTCCAATAAATATTAAATAATCGAAAGCCATAATAAACATTTACTACCTTTGATTTATTATTTTTATTATTTTTTTATATATTATATATTTATTTTATGGCCAGACCAATTTAATTCAGTGGTTTACATTACATCCTTCTCGCAAAAGAGGGGGGGGACCGAAAATGGAATTTATTATAAAAATTTTCTCTGAAAAACTCCGTATTATTATAAAAGGGTTCCGAAATTTTCCGCACATATAGTGAGGGTGGAAAATTGGAGGGGGGGGTAATGTAAACCACCGAATTAAATTGGTCTGGCCTATTATAAAATTAACTGCTTCTTACAGTATATCTCAATGTTATAATATAAAGTTGTGCTATCGAATATACTATTTTGTTGTAGCCAAATATAGCAATTGTTATGATAAGTTATTTGAGCTAGAAGCAAATTTTATTATTCAAAAGTTCAGATGTCAAAAACCGTGGGTACTTTCGAGTTAACATATGTACGTGTGGCTAAATTGCACAGTACATAGTGCACTTACTCAGGATATGAAGCAGTAATCAGTAATTAAATCAACGAATAGATAATAATAATAATAATAATAATAATATGTGTATTGACATATTTCGGCATTTTTGGATGCTGAAATAAATTACGTCGCCATCGATATAGGTCAGATCATAAGATTGGGGGCATAAATTAGTTAAATCAAATTAGTAAGTGATGCATAGAAAATGGCGTGATTAGAGATTAACTAAAAAGTCAAATGTGCGTGATCGAAATATAATTCAAAGTGAATATAGGTAAAAAGCGTAAATAAAGAGATAATAAGTGCTTTTCTTACCAAACATCCTATTTTCGAGTTGAGATACTTGCCCCGCAGGTATTAGCAATAGCTCAAATAAAAGGTGTAATAAATCAAGCACATCGAAACCATAAACTTGCAACTACTACATTATATGAAACTGATGAAGGTACAACTCAAGAACCAGAAGAACTGACAAATATTATTAAATAAGAACAAGAAACTGATAGTGAAAATGAATTTCAAGTATTGACTGATCAAGATTCTGCAGATCCAACTAAAAATAATTTAGAAAAAGCATTGAGTTTATAGAGATCTATGCTTGAGGATGAAAAATTGTATAATTGGAATGAAGAGATAACTGACTCATTACTTAATGCCGAATTATCATCTGATATTCTCTTAGATCACGAACACCCTTAAAGAGATAAACGTACAAAATGATTCTTGATGAGCCATTTATTAACAAATAAATTTTTATCTTTGTTGTTATCTGATGATTTATTGATCTAAACTATAAGGATTTGGTATTATAAATTTTTTTTTTACTTTTTATTTTTATTTTATTTTATTTGTTATTTTATTTGTTTTTTAATCGTAAAAAGATATTCGGAATGTATATTAGAAATCTTGCCTCGATTAACGTAATTAAAACTTATTGCTATCGCAAAGGATCTTTATCTTATAAGTGATACATGCTTAAATAAGCCTGACCAATTTGTTGACCTATTAAAAGTGAACCAATAAGGTCCATTGGACTGGACTGGACTGGACTTATTCCAATCAATTAACTGGACTTTGTCCAATGACAATAAACTGCGCCATTTGGACTGGACAAAACAACTGGACTGGACTTATACGAATTCCAGTCCAGTCCAGTCCAGTAACTCGTGAGAGACTGGAATAAGTCCAATGACAACCCTGCCCCAGACCCTGTCGTCCTTGGACAAAACGTAACTTTTGATATTTTTGCAACTGTAACTGATGATGTTGGGGATAATGGATCTGTTGTAGTGGAGTTTTTTGACTCAGATGATGATTCTTTACTAAGTCAACCATTTGGTCTTCCTTCGGGCATTAAAGCTAACAGCGCAATTAATGGTACATTTTCAATACCAGTGAAACTTTCAAGTTTACCAAAAGGATTCTTTATACAAATTACTGTTTTGTCGCATACAAATGGTGGTCCATTTAAAGAAGTTGCCTGTGCAATAACCTCTTAAGGCAAAGACCTCATATTGTTACCGAATTTTTGGCTTCTTTTTTATACATATATTTAATTATATTTGTTACACCTTTTTAGTTTATTTTATTTTATTTTAATTTTTTGTACTCCTTAAATATTACTAAAAGACATAGTTCATAACAAAAGGGTATATGTAGATTTTCATAACAAAAGGATATATGTAGATTTTAGTGTGGTTTATAATTTCAAACCAAGACATTAAATTGCAGCACAGTATCATTTCTGGTGTTTTATTATCACATTAATACAGATATTGTTACCCGTTTTAAACTTAAAAGTGTTTTCATTGGCCTTTAAGTCCTGACTTTAATATTTGTTAACATTTTAATGAGAATGGCTTAACCAAATAAAACTGTCAGTATCATTCATTTAAACACAGAATTATCAGCCATTTGCGATTTATAGAATGTAGGTGTGATCAATTGTTTCTTGTTATCACTTTACTAAAAGTATACTAAGTAAGATTAAGTAGCGACGTAATGATCAAGCATATGAAATATGATAAAATTATCAATTATACCGTTCTAATAAATCGAGAATCAATAAATTAACCAATATAATACATGGGCCTTTGCCTTGAAAATCACCTTACGACATTTCCGATCGGAAAATGCCGTAAGGTGATTTTCAAGGCAAATTAAGCAGGAGGGACCGTCCCAAATCTGGAGGTCGTCTAAAGCCAGGTGCGTTCACGTGACTTACAACCAATCAAGGCGTAAATTTTGATTTACCCGACGAGACAAAAACAAAGAAAAAAAATGAAAAACGTGAGAAATACGAGAAACGAGTATCTAAACCTGCCTCGGGGCACTAATAAAAAAGGTCGGGAAGACAATTTTACCTATAAGCCTTGCCCTAACCTTAACCCCTAATTAACCCTTACCAAATAATCAAAAACATATAAACGCACCGGGCTTTAGCCATCCCCCAAATCTGGAAATGATTATCCTATTGTTACACAATTGATAAACGATTTTTTTTATACATGTTATAATACTTTTTTAAAATGCTCGGGTAGATTAACTTTCTATAAAACGCGAGTAAATAAACCGGATGAATTAATGCTTTTACCTCGCCTTATAATATATTCGTTTAATCCCCGTTAATCCCACAGCCTTTTTCTTGCGATCTGATTGGCCGATTGGCTAAAATTCACTATACGATTGGTTGACAACTTTGTGTAACCATATCGGAATCATTTCCTAATTCGGAACGGTCCCTCCTGCTGGCAAATTACCGTAATTTTTCGTAATTTATGTAATTTTGCAGTAAGTTTCTGTAAATCATTCTTCACGTAATTTGTAATTTTGAGCACATAATGTATGGCTTCTGTTAGTGTTCCGCAAAAGATCCGGTCCGTCCGCCCCTTATTGAGATCCGCCCGGTCCGGTTCAAAGTTATAAGCTAGCTTTTCTGATTGGTCAAAATGTTTAGAAATACCGGACCGGATCCAAGTTTTGGATCCGATTCGTTCTTCGGACCGGATCTGGATCTTTAAAAATATCCACCGGTCCGATTCATGCGGAACACTAGCTTCTGTGATTAAATTTTTGGCGATTTGAGGAGTTAAATTTTAGATTAAATATTCAAATCGAATGATAAACTAATGTTGGGCAAACTTTTGTAAAGTTGGTACTTTATATAACATGATAAAAATTGCATAAAATTTGGTTTACTGAAATTTACGTAAAATATATATATTGTAAGATTGTAACTTTTGTAACATAACCCCAATGGTATAGGTGAGCAAATCCGTATAGTACAGGCCAATTTTTAAAATCATTACCATTCTGATCATTGGACCTAACTGCCGCACAAATTTTTTCACGGCAGTTTCTTGGTTTTGATTGGCTATGAGCGACAATAAAAATTTAGTCCGAAGATTTTGCTGATGAAATCACAATCCTGGGCTAATTTTCATCATCTGCGAGCCCATTTCATAAAATTTCTATTTTTGGAATGAAAAAAAATTATGTAAACAACAAGAATAATCTTATGTTCGAATTCGATGAGTAAATACATGTATTCCTTCTAAATATATGCCACTACCTCAAAACGCCAATAGAACTGGAATACAAATATGAATTACATGATCGAATCGACCAAAATGTCGAAGAGCATGTTCTTATGGGCAGAAGTTTCTCTAATTTACCAGTGTAAATCAACTACCGAAGTAACTATTTTATATGTCTTACAGTACATTTTGAGAATGTAATTCCACTAATAAACAATTCCTTCAAATATTATTTGTAGCTTTGGTATGTGTCAACATTCACTGCATAAAGAATCAACCTCCCGGAAAACCTAGAAAGCAAACCTATTCTCTGTCTATTGAACTACGTACACAACATTAACTATATGCTTTAAACGGTCAGTCAATCAAAGTAAGCAACCAAGAATGTTTTGCTAAAGGTTAGTTATGAAATCGTATCCGAATGAAAATTAACTGTTTAAATATTAATAAAGTTGCCGCAAAGCTTTTTAAGGTAAATATTATATATAATCATAAGAAAAACTTTTTTTGAATTAAGTATTTTTAATTTCTAATGAAATAATAATGTTCGAACTAGGCACAAATAAAGGATTTCATGCAATTATAAACTTAAGATTGAATAATTGGGCTTAATTGAATTTATTGGATTCTTATTGATCATATATATTCATAGATACTAAGTTGTATAATGTTTCTTTTTTATGTTCTTTCACATCCTATACATATATCTACATATCTTTTTAAATGTATTTTGTAAAACTTTATAGAGACTACTTATGTTAAGCAACAAGGATTTCAATTTATATTTGACAAATATTCTAGTGGTAACATAAACGAAAGAAATAATATTAAAATTATTATAATTCCGCTAATATCTACTCCTACTCTAACGTAAGTTTTCATCTTAACCTAATGAAACTCAGTATATAGTCGTTTGTATAAGAATTTAGTGAATAAATTTTATTTCTATGTAATAAGATCTGTATTGAACTCAAAATGTACATATTTTATAAAAGTAAGTCTATATTGTTTATAGAACGTTTAAAATCTCTTTATTTCTTATAGCTACTATCTTCGCAAATTTTGTATTATCTATATTCCTTATGCTTTATATGCCAAGCGACACGTATAGCATGGTTACTTCTTTTGAATTTCTGGGTGTAATGATAATTATTTAGTGAATTAATTAGCATAAAAACTTTTAGATTCTTTACTAATCTGAAATATTTCATATTCATCCACTGAAAAATTTGATACATTATTTTCGTATGTAGACGCATCTCTAATTTGATTTTCATATGCATATGGACGATTCCAACAGTTACGGTCTTGATTAAAATTATTCAACATAATTAAATCACATCCACGAAACCATAAGTGACTACCAAAGGCTGGTCCCCATGAAGGAACACTACAAATCGCACTGTCCGGTCTTTTTACACGACTTAAAATAGATTTTCGAATCGTACCATTTTTCAATGAGAAAATAAAGCTATCATTGCACTGTTTAGATATCCCAAGCACGGAATCTGTTGCCTCCCACCCAATGGGGTTATATCCACCAAGAATTTCATCAGTACCCTTAACTTTCATAACTACAACAAGATGTGTTTGCTTATTACATAATTTCCAAAATGATTTAGCAGTAAAGCCATCTCTAGTTCCACGAAGAAGTAAATTAAATTCGTATGGATAATTTGTTGCAGAATATGCATTGGCTTGTTTATCAACCCATGAAGCAATTTCTGCTGCATGTACTTCATTAATAATTGTTGAAAATGGTTCAGTAATTCTAGTTGGTAATGTTGGTGTTAAAATTATACGAGATGGGAGAACTTTTGAAGATATTGGTTCATTTGGGGTCATGAATTTTTTCATTATATCATTCCAAAGATTTTTTTCAAGAATTTGATGATATGGTTTTACATTGTTAAAAGTATTATGGCCAGACATTTGAAAATAACGGATAAGAGGTAAACAACTGTGTAGAGTAGTCTTTAAGGCAAGAAAATTTTCATGGGTCCAATTTTCGGGGTCTGACGGTAAGCCATGGTTTTGAGAAATTCCCCATTGGATAACACGATCCCAAATTTTTACTTTTCCATTTGTAAATCGTCTCGACTAATAAGAGAGATTAATGCGTTTTCTTGAAGTGAAACGAAATCTTCAGAATCAAAAATCATGTCAGGATATTTTACTACAATGTCATTACACCATTTTTGTAATGCTTGAAGCTTATTATTCTGAAAACTTTTTTGATAAATAGAAGTAAAATGTAGACG
>CAJVPZ010002939.1:0-11657 GCA_910592135.1 Racocetra fulgida | reverse complement strand
TGGCAGGTACGTACATGCTATGTGCTTGTATGTTAATTTTTTATCTAAGTGTTAATTGCCGTTAATTTTATTTATGCCTTAATATTAGTTCAAGCGGCTCTTATGTTACACCTTGAACGAAATGATACCTCTCTACCTCCGGATGAAAATGAAGAAAGACGCAGAATATTCTACTGTGCTTATTATCTTGATAGGTGCGTATTATTATTATTATTATTATCTTTATTTTATCTTTATTATTATTATTATTATCTTTATTTTATCTTTATTATTATTATTATTATCTTTATTTTACCTTTATTATATCTTTATTTTATCTTTATTTTATCTTTATTATTATTTTTATTATAATTATTATTTATTATTATTAAAATCATGTTAATAACCTTTTTACTATTGATTTACTTTTTATTGTAGATGGTCATCTTTAACATTTGGAAAACCTTTCGTCATTGATGATATAAATATCAACGTTCCTTTACCTACTTTATCTTCATTTGAAGCTTCAACAAAACAATTCTTTATAGCAACGATAAAGCTATCACGTATACTTGGCCTAATTTGGAATTTTGGTTATTCTTCTCAGTCTCTAGCTTCTCGTGAAAGTTGGCTCTTTCATGCAAATGATCGAAAAATCATGCTAAGGCAAATCCGTTCAGAATTAACAAGATGGTTAAGAGAATTACCTGTTGACCTTCGATGTCAAGATTTATCAGATGCTGATTCAAGTCGTACCCAATTATCCAATTTTTCCCTTTTTGCTGGTAATATATTTATACTTCTATTTTTCTCGCCTATGACTTTATTATTTATTTATTTCTTATTATCTTTATTTTTAGGCTACCTAAACATTCTTTTTCACACTTGTATACTTTTACTTTACCAACCTTATCTAACCCAAATAAGTGGTCCAACAATTGAGGTGGAAAAACTAGGCCAAGATGGTCCCGTTCAACTATGTCTTACTGCTGCTACTACAATTGCTGAAATCTCTAGAAAAATGCAAAATTATAATCAAAAAGCTTTTCGTAGCTGTAGACTTCCTATCTATTGTTTATTTCAATCAATCATATTGGAATTAATAATTATGAATGGTGCTCAAGTGTTTGAATCAATTGCTAAAAAAGCTTTAAATAATTCTCTTTATGAATTAACTTTTGCTGCAAAACATTCAAACGTCGTTTTTTCTAAATGAAGCTTCTATTGAAACTGAAAAACTAATTATGCGGACTAATGGAAAATTAAAATGGTTCGAAAATAAGTTTACTTTCTCTATGGATGATTGTATGGATGATTCTACTGATGAATTTACTGATGAATATACTGATGAATATATAGATGATTATATGGATGAGTAACGAATCTAATCTAAATTTAAAATTACTACTTTTTCCACTTCATATGATTTGTCGTTGTATGGTTTTTCCTAGATTTTCACGTGCTACTTGTGTTTTTCCTGGCACGTTATTAACATTATTGTTATGTATTTATGTATTATTATATTATGTTATTACAAGTATGCATAGTAATACAGTAAGCAGTGGATGTAGTAAGTAATGCAGTAATATATAGCTATGTAGATCATTTAAGCCTTATTGGTGCGAACATGTACATATTGTTATAAACCATTTTATGTAATAAAAAGTTCTATATGTATTTCCTATGTATATAATAATCTTTTTTCCATATACGTACAACATCAAATATATAATTTGTTTCAATAATAATTTATTATTATCGTTATTATCGTTTTATCGTTATTATCGTTTTATCGTTATTATCGTTATTATCGTTTTATCGTTATTATCTATCGTTATTATCGTTATTATCGTTATTAGTCTTATCTGGATATTCTACACGTGATTTTGCATATTCTGATTTTAACAACGATTGGTAAAAAATGCATCGTACAAATTTGACAATACTATAAAAAAATATTTAAATTTAGATAAATCACGTCATTTAAGTACAACTTTTAAACGGCAATGTCCGTCTGAAAAAAAAACATCATAACAAATTTACCACATGTGTGAGAATGGAATATCGATCATTAAATGACAGAAACAAACATTAAAAAATATCTTATTGTACTTTGACTTACGTACAAAAGTATTGTTTATATGCTGTATAACCTTGATATAATGAAGTTTTAGAATTGCTGCAAATTTTATACAATAAAATAAATACATAAGTTAATGTTAGGAATGCGTAATACATATTCAGTTTATTTTTCCTAGTTTCATCATTAGAAATTGTTTAAAAATACAAGTCACTCTGGTTATAGTGAGGCGATCACTATTTCGAGTGTCTATATATCGAGTGTCTATATATCGAGTGTCTATATATCGAGTGTCTATATATCGAGTGTCTATATATCAAGTGTCTATATATCAAGTGTCTATATATCAAGTGTCTATATATCGAATATAACAAGAGGTTCGATATAATTTAATTTAAAATTTTTGAACACTTGGTTGTTATCCCTTGCTTGCGCATTTATTGCTGTTTGCAAAATTTTGTGAAATTTGCAGACCATTAAGAAAAAAAATTTTTAGGTGATTTCTGATTTCTTAAAATTACTCTGACATGATAGTTTCATATCCAAATATTGGTGTAGTTTTAAGAAATCAGAATCACCTAACAATTGTGTGATTTCTTTTTTTTTTTTAAATGATTTGCAAATTTTGCAAACTGTAATAAGAAGGTTTATATTACCTTAAATGAAAATTTGTTACGCGATGAATAAAAATAGTTTTTTTTTAATACAGTAATTCGCATATTAACTTATTTGATTTGCCAATAATCACGCGTAGGCTTTTTTAAATCATCCAATCACATTAATAATAAAACAATTAAAATAATTTAAAAGTTCATTACATAATCAATACGTGATGGGTTTTACCGCAAAATCCCGACATCCCAAATCTCGACAAGCCATAATACTGACATCACGCGATGTGACAATAAAGTCCGACGATAATTGTTAATGTGATTATTAATCTTTAAATATTAATTGTCACGTCGGGATTATGGTTTTCGAGATTTTGGATGCCGGGATTTTGTAGTAAACTAAAGTGTGTCAGGTTTGTGGCGCAGATTTTCTAAACTACGTAATGAATGAATTAGATTTCAAAATTAAATGTATTATATATAGTATGTTTATAAAAATTTATAATGTGTTTGTTTTGTCAAAAATCATTTATTTCTCAAAAAATCCGTATAAAAACTACTTAAGGGGTAGTCCGCAGCTAAAGGGTAGAAATTTCATAGTAAAAATCGGCCATATGAGGCTGATTTTTGGAATTACTATTTGAGTAAATTTTTTTTTTAAAATTTAATCTTAAATAACTTTTATAAATTAATCTGTTTAAAATAATTTTGGTAACAAAATTATTTTAAACAGATTAATTTATAAAAGGTATTTAAGATTAAATTTTTAAAAAAAAATTTACTCAAATAGTAATTCCAAAAATCAGCCCATATGCGGAATCACTTATAGAATTTTAATAGTAGTGTAATGGCCAACAATTTGCACAAATAGTACTAAGCAAACTTCTTTTTTTACTAAGTAAGTTTTTCTTTGACTTCTAATTAGGGTTGTAAATTTACAGCAAATTTTAATTTTTTTATGTAAGGTAAATTATAAGCATGTAACTTACATGTAAGTATGTAAATTAAATAATATAATAATACTGTATAATATAATTATAATTTTTGCTAAAAAAATGATTCTCTAAAACTAAAAAGATTTTATAAATAAAAGTTAAATTTTTAACTTTTCAATAATCTAATTTAAATAAAAGTTTTTTTATTATTTTGTAAAGCTTAGTAGTTTTACAATTTGCATAGTTTTAAAGAAACAAGTTTTAATTTTTTTATTTTTTATTTTTTTTTAACTAGCCTCTTTGGGGCTAAGGTTTTTATTTAAGTTAATAGATGAGAAGGCTCACAATGGAATTTCCATTACATTAGAGATTTTATCTAGCTACATATATACTTTTGGTATCTAATTTAAGTAGTTTACCTATTATTGTAGATTCTACACTATGTGTTGTATCTGTAATTCAACTATAGGTATTACTCATTTAAACCCTCTGTAATGCAACCCACTTGTATTATCAGTATATCTCTGTTATATTTGTTAATCAAAAAGTTTTGGTTGCTTTCTCTATTTTCTTGAAACTAATTTATTCTCTAGGCGTCATTGCTAAAGCTTTTTATATCTACAATCTGGTTAATCTAGACTTTGATAATTTACATCAAGTCTGAGAACAAGTACTTGTAAGCTAAAGCTGCTATCATTATCTATTTTTGCCCTTGTAAAGTTTATCTAAACCACAGCATTCACTATATAGACTATCTACTATATTTTCAGTTTCTTTAAACTTCTGATTCAGATAGTCTAGAAGAGCAATTCTTTCTTCTAGTTATCTAATAGCCTGATTAGTGTAATGCTTTGTCAAATACCTCAGTTCTGTTCAATTTTTTTTGGTTCTTTAGATAAAATAATTTTTTATATAGCATTGTTAAAAGTTTGTACTACTTTTCTACTCAGATCTTGCCAAGTAGACTTCTGTATGTTTTAAACCTCTAGATTTACTCAGCTGCTTTACTCAGATTTTGTATAATTTATACATTACACTAATGTTCTACAGCTTCTCAGTATAAGCTAGTATGACCAAAGTTACAGATGTCAATCTATTAGATTACATGCAGTCTGCTATAATACATTCTATAAAATTTGAATTTCATCATTAGTAGGATTCGAACTCTTGTTCTGCCACTTGAAGATGTGACAACTTACCAATTTTACTAAGTCACTACATTCACAAAAACAAGTTTTTATTATATTATATATATCCTAAACATTATATAAGTATACATTAATCTAATTGGTTAATTTATTGTACATATTATAGTATATATAATAACTTACTATATATTGCAAATTTTAAATATAATTTATATATAACTTACATATAAGGTAAGTATATAAATTATAATCTTACAATCCTACTTCTAATTAAAGTTGTAAAGAAAGTTTGTACAGTTCTAATAATAATAAAATTATTAAATTTGGTTTGGTGAATTATAAGATATCAATGATTTACATTTTATAATTATATGAAATTTTTTTGCAAATCTGTAAAAAAAATTTTTATATAATCATGAAATATAAATTGCAATCTTATTATCATTAGAACTGCATGAACTTTCTCTACAACTTTAATTAGAAGTCAAAGAGAAACTTAGTAAAAAAAGATTACATAGTACTTTTTGTGAAAATTGTTGGTCATTTTTACTACTATTAAAATTTTATATATAATATCTACCAATTTTTACTATAAATTTTATATAATATTTATATCTATTAATAGCAAATCACCTATTAAGATTTTAATAAAAAGGTTTTTGAGCAATTTTATTATATACAGTATTTTGTAAATATATATATTTTTTTTAGCTTCGCAATGTTATAAACAAATGAATTTTTATTAGATATTTTTAAGTAGTACATTCACCACCATCTACAATTATGCTGGCCCATAATCTTGTGCTGCTTCATTAAAGACCACCCAGATCGATATGTGCTACACTACTTGTATCCTAATTTTATAGATAACTTAGTAGAGTTCTTATACTATCGAGTTGTTCTAGAGGTGTAATATATATCTTCTAATCTTTTTATGTCCTATACATTTTCAGACTAGGCCTTTTTAGTAACTTATACTGAGTCCTAGAATAAGTACCATATTCTTCCAAAAATAAGCTACCCTTTTTGGCAAAAATGTTATACAAAAATCATGGGATAGCTTATTTTTAGGTAAAATTAATTTTTATTAATTTTTTATAAGTTACAAGTAGTTTTTATATATATAAGTCAAAATTTTACTAAGTAAATCAATATTAATCACTTAATACAAGTTGTTTAGGAGGTAAAAATACATATATTCTAAATGTTTTATGCAAATTAGAGAACTTTTTATTAATACATTTTTGTATTTTATGTTTAAATATAAAATGCAAAAATGTATTAATAAAAAGTTCTCCAATTTGTATAAAATTTTTAAAATATGTGTATTTTTACCTCCTGAACAACTTGTATTAAGCGATCAATATCAATTTACTTAGAAAATTTTTACTTTAATATATAGGAACTACTTGCGACTAATAAAAAAATTTTAAGGGTAGCTTATTTTCAGAATAAATAGAGATGGATCAGTTCTGAGAAAACCAAATAAGAACCAATTTTTTTAACTAGTCTTATAGTTAACTGGTCCCTAGTCCTGAGACCAGTCTGGACTGGTCTTCATGAATAATTCAAATAACTAATTAAAAAATATGTTATATAATCATTTATTTTTAATTACCAATGTCATATGAATTGATTTCTCTACTAGCCAATAAGATTAAATAATTAAGGACCATTATTGGAACCAAGGACTGAACTGAAAACATTAATAGACCAGTCTTTTTAGGACTGGACAGATTAAATCAGACTTGTTCATCCCTAAGAATAAAGGTGTTTCTTATGTTTTTTCTCTAAGAAAAGAGGAGGTAGCTTCTTTTGGAGATACCTTATTTTTAGAAGAATATAGTACTTGTGAGCCAAAGCCACTACAGTTACCTACTACTGCCCTTGTAGAGTTCATTTAAACTTTAGTACCTACTTTACAGACTCTTTTCCATATCTCTAAAAACCCAAACTTCCGATCCAATGGACTGGAAGGATGAAACCCTTCTTCTATTTTTCTTTGTCAGCCTGGTTGGTATAGTGCCTTGCCAAACACCTCGGTTCTGTCTAGTTTTCTGATATTTTGTTGATCATTCTTTACATAGTAACTGCAAAGATCTGTGCTACCTCTTTACTCAGGCTCTTATATTCTGTAAATTTGCTAGATTTATTCAGTAGCTTCACTTGGGTTTTGTGTAATTCATACATCATACTATATATTCTACTACCTCTCAGTACAAGCTGATACAACCTCATTACAGTTTCTATAAACTAATAGGATAGGACAGTGTCTAGGGTGGTTAACAAGCTGATGAGACAAGCTTTTTTTAGCTTGCCAAATAATGGCGAGAGTCTTACTACTATTTGGAAAGTTAAAAAAAATCTCGCCTTGCTAGCTTGCCAACCACCCTAGCAGTATCATTTATTATCTAATTTTTTTTATTATAAACTTATCTTCTCTCCCTCTTTTAATATATATTTTAATCAGGTTCTTATATATATTTTTAAAATTTTTACTTTCCCTCCTTCCCTAAAAAATCACCTGATTTTTGTCATGTCCTATACAGTTTTCCAAATGCATTTTCTGTAATTTGAATTTTCATTACCAGTAGAATTGCATCTACTAAGAATAGTCACAATTATAAGCCTGTATCAGGTTTGAAAAAATTACATACTTTTATTTAAACTAGTCTCTACTTTAATTTATATAATTAGCATTATAGTAAATTAACTCTTTCTAATGATTCTCTAAACAACAATAACAAAAAACTGAACTACAGAAAAATAATATAAGAATATCCAAGATAAATACTTCTCAGTTGTCAATGAAGTCTGAAAATATGAAACACTAAAGAACAGACATTTTTTGAATAGTTTTTCTTGTGGTTAAATTTTGTTGTTTTTAGTGGACTCCTTAAGTTATTTGGTATCCAAACTAAAAAAATATTTTAAAAACTGTTTTTATTTTTGTGTAGGTTGTTATTAACAGAGCTCAAGAGATATAATACACTAAGAAATAAATAAATATAACTTGGATGGTTTTTCTTGGACCAAGTTTTTTTATTAATTTGTCAAACAAACTCTCTAAATTATTTGGTATCCAAACCAAAAAGCCTATTCTGAGAACAAGTAATAGTCAAAAACTTTTACTGAGATAGTTGAAGCTTGAAGAATTGTCTATACAATTGTAAAACTTATAGAAGAACCTTATATACTCTTATTATCCCTCTACTTTTTTGGAAGAAAATTTTGTAAAAAAGTGACAATTTAGCTTACCATATATTACCAAAAATAAGCTATACCAAAAATAAGCTACTTTTCTTTTTTAGACAAGAAAAGTAAAAATGTCTTTTATCTAAAAAAAGCTATCCCTATAAACAATAATAATTGCTACATAGTAAAGTCAAAATTTTACTAAGTAAATCTACTTATCTTATTAAGTAAAAGTTATTCAGAAGAGCAAAATGCATATATTTTAAAAATTTTATATAAATCAGAGAACATTTTATTAATTGACTTTTGCATATTACGTTCAATGAAAATTTAAAAATTTCTTTAAAATTTATATTCATTAAGCATAAAAATCAAAAGTCAATTAATAAAATGTTTTCTGATTTATATGAAATTTTCAAAATATATGCATTTTAATCTTTTAAATAATTTTTATTTAATAAGATAAGTCGATTTACTTAGTAAAGTTTTTATAAATAATAAAAAACTGCTTTTATCTAATAATAAGCTATCTATAATATTTTTATATAATTTTTCTAAAAAAAAAGATAGCTTATTTTCAGCAATATACAGTATTTTTTTCAACAATATACAGTATTTTTTTCAAAAGTTCGATATATTGTTTACTTACCAATTCAGTCACATTGTTTACTTTTTTATCTGTCATAACAAACATATAGATACATATAAAATGTAGACATATAGATTATGTGTTTTGAATATAACAACCTGGACAAACAATGACTTGAAACCTCTAGTACAAATTTCTAACCTTTCTGACCTTTTTATAGTGCTAATATTAAAGAAGCTATTTTTTTACCTTGTTGTGGGGTTTTTATTTACTTTAAATGTATTATATATATAAATTAGAGTAAAAACTAGTTTAATAGTAGTATATAATTTTTATAAAGCCCAACACAGACTTATAATTGTGACCATTTAGTGTGTGTAAAAAATCTTATATTTAGTTTAGTTTTTTTTCATTTTCTCTTTTCTTTCTTCTTTTCTTGTTTGTATTTTTTTATATTATTTTCTATACCTCTGTATTGTTTAAATAATTTTTTTTCTTTTACTTCTTTACAAAAAGATACCATTAGATTAGCAATATTCAATTATAGAGCAGTGGTCAGACAAGCTCTTCGGTTAGGGTATTATCTTAATTGATCATTTTTATAGATGTAACAGGTCACCTATAGATGCTCAGATAGCCTTTAGTTATATTGCAATAGCTGTAGGATGTTAGAGCTGTAGTTTTATTGTTTTAAATCTTTTATGAGATGATAACTTGAATAAATAAAGTTACTGGCATAATCTTGCCTAAGTGAAAAAAAAATTTTTTATAATTAATATATTTAAGAAAAAAACCTTATCATAAGGAAAAAAATAGTTTTTCTTTAACTTAAGCACTATAAAGAGGTTAAAAATTACATAGTTAGTCTAGATACATTATTTATTTTGATTGCTATATCTAAGATATATAATCTATATGTTTGCAGCCTATATGCATTCACATGTTTATTGTAATAGATATAGATAAACAATGTTGACTAATTTAAAAAATAAATAAGGGACATGACAAAAATCAAGTGATTTTTTAGAGAGAAAAAAGTAAAAATTTAAAATTATATATAAAGATCTGATCAAAATAAGAAGGGAGAAAAAGAGTAAGCTTCTGATAACAAAAAATTAGATGATAAATAATACTGCTCTAATAATATATTAATCTTTTGGAGAGAATAACATTAGAAAATTTTTAAATAAGGTATATATCAATTACCATCAGCAGGGGTGATTGATATCAATTTATATTGATTATAATCAATTGTAATCATTTAAATCTAAATGATTGTAATCAATTAGCATCGATTACAATTGATTTTAATTATTTAGATTTAAATGATTACAACTGATTATAATCGATATAAATTGATGCCAATCACTCCTGCCGATAGTAATCGATATATATCTTATTTAAAAATTTTTTAATGAAGCTAAGTTGTTTACTTTTTTACAAAATTTTCTTTGAAAAAAGTAAAGAGTTAACAAAAATATCTGAGGTTCTTCTGTAAGTTTTATAGTTATATAGACAATTTTCAAGTTTTAACTATTTTAGTGAGAATTTTTTAACTACTACTTGTTTCTAAAATAATCTTTTTGGTTTGAATGCTGAATAACTTAAGAAATTTGTTAATAAAGTAGAAGAAAAACTTGAACCTAAGAAAATTGTCCAAGTTATATCTACTTCTTAATATATTATATCTTTTAAACTTTGTTAACAACAAGTTATATAAAAATAAAATTAGTTCTCAGAATACTCTTCTGGTTTGGATGCTGAATAATTTAAAGAGTTCATTAGAGTAAGTAAGTTTGATTACAAGAAAAACTACTTAAAATATGCTTGCTCCTCAGTATTTTATGTTTTTAGACTTTATTGACAACTATTTATTCTAAAGTAGAACTGAGAAGCATCTATCTTAATTGTTCTTATATTGATTTTGTAGTTCAGTTTTTATTATTCTTGGCTAGAAAATCATTGAAAAGAGTTGAATTGTATATTTTATATTATTATTTTTTTTTTTGGCAATCCTGCCTTTATTATTTAAATCGAAAGTATCAGAACTTTACATTTATGCTAAATATAAATTTCCTATACTATATTCCTATACTAATAAAGACTCACTCGGCTTTTTAGCCTAGGTGCAACCCGCCTAAGCAGCCAAATTTGCTTTATATTAGATCCTCAACTTTCTGAGGATTTGGTTCTTTCAATCCTTAGCTGGGAGCTGCCAACCTTGTCAGAAATCACCAATTTTTACCACAATTGGTCCAAGAGGACCAATTTGGTTTCATACAATATTGGATTAAATTTTGATTGTTTTCTTTTGCTAGATTTAAAACTCATTTTTCTTATTCCTTTCGGGCCTTTTCTAAAGCTTCTTTCTTTTTAGCTCTAATTTCTTGGTTATCTGATTCCTTCAAAATTTTCTTTTTCCTTGTTCTTTTCTTTTTTCTTGAGGTTATTTGTTATTCCATTCTCCTTTTCATAGTCATTTAATAGTTCACATCTGAAGTTCCATATACAAGTCCTAAACCTTTCATCGAACTTCCCTTTAATCATGTTCATTACCTTGCGAATTATATTTGGATCCTCAAATTCCTCATTGATTTCTATCTTCTTCTTCTTGGTTATAAGGCTTCTTATTAAACATCTTCTTGTTTCTATCCTTTCTTCTTGAATTTTGCCAAAAAACAGGTCTTTGATTGTCTTTTTGTCATTAAGGTTTCTTTTTGTGCTTTCTTTTTGCAGTGTTTTTAGACCTTCTGCACTAGCTTCTTCTTCAATAATATTCTATATCTTTTGGTATACTGTGCATTTTACAAGGTGATCGATGTCTTCTGCCTTATCTTTGCATATTATACAAGTATTTATTTTGTATACTTCAGGTCTTTTTGTGTTCAGTTCTGTTAAGGTTAGTAAAAGCTCTTCCAGGCACTTAACTTGAAATGCCCACTTCTTGTTTTTTTTCCACTTGTACAGTTTTTGCTCTTGTTCTTTTCTAACCATCTCCATATTTCTCTCCAATCTAATTCCTTCTCTTTTTCTCTATCTAACTATCTACTATTTCTATCTAAATTTGCCCATTCAGCATTTATAGTAGCTAAAGCTAGTTTGTTTACAACTTCTCTCATT
>CAJVPZ010002938.1:0-11658 GCA_910592135.1 Racocetra fulgida | reverse complement strand
ATGCCAAGTTAATATTGAATTTCAATGCAGTTACTAATCTTATATCAGGAAGTTCTACTTCACTACAAATTTTTTTTACCTTCTTCTTTTCCTTTTTCTTTCTAGGCTTTGGTTTTCTTCCCAACAACTTTTCTTGAATTTCAACAAAGATTCTCTGATTCTCGAAGATTTCTACAATGATCTTTTCTAGTATCTCCAATAATATATCTTTTTTCTTCTTTTTCTAATTTTTGATACCTTTCCGTCTATAAGCTATTGTATCTTGAAGCGAATTCAAATCCATGCTTCTTTGGTCTTCTAGGCATCTAAGATTCCCATAGCATTCCACACAATATACCCACTTTGCAAGCAACTCTTTCTTTTTCTTTTTCCATGTCCTGTTATTATGTTGTGAGTCTTTGATACTAACTTAATATATTATTTCTATTAACTATTCTGCCGGAGTTGTTAGTACAATTTTTGGTTTTGTTTCTTCTTGAATCTTGTTTCGCGTTTTTGTTTTTGCAAGATCTAAACTTGTCTCTGCTTGAATCTGTTTCAAAGTTTTTACTTCTATTAGGCCTTCAATGACTTGTTTCTTAATTCACTTTTTCCTTTTCTCTTCTTTGGCTTTTTCATCTTTCTCGTGCTGTTTTGCTGTGGCTACTTTAATGGATTCTTTAAATATATTAACTAGTGCTTTTAATAATATTTTGTTATATTGCTTTTGTTGAATTTTTTTTTGTTCTTGAAGTCTTTTGCTCCAACCTAGTTCTAACTTCGACTTTATTTCAGCAGCTTGTTTTTTCTTTTGTCAAACTTGCATCTTCTTCTTTTTTCCCTTAATTTTCTTTTTAACTTCATACTGGTTTGCTGCAAAGGTTTCAATGAATTCTTTAAATTGTTGTACTATTGTTTTTAAGGCCTTTTCATTGTGCTGCTTTTGTCGATTTTTCTTTTGTTCTTGAAGTCTCTTGTTTCATTCTAAATCTAATTTTAACTTTATCGACTCCATTTCAGCAGCTTGTTTTTCATTAAACTCTATTATCCATCTTATCCTATTAGCTATTTCTAAGTTAGCTAGAATATTATTTATTTCTTGATGTATGATATATCTAGCTGGGTCTTCTTCTTTTTGTAGTGCTGCATGATAATCATGGTTGTTTCTTATTCTAAGTGCAAGTTTCGTATACTTAATTTTACCTGAATTATATTTCCATAATTCTTCATTAAGTTCTGCTATTTGTCCCTTAGCTTCTTCTGTAATAAGTTTTTTTCCCAGCATATAATGCTAATATTAGATCTATTGGGATATCTTCATTTCTGTCAAGTGCCTCTACTTGTGCCTCGAATTCTTTTGGTATAGTAATCATTCTTCCAGAACATTTTGTTACGTTTTGCTTCACATAACTTGTTGTTTTTCTATTGTTGTTTTTCGTTATTGTTGTTGTTTGTTGAGGTTGTTTACCATTTTTGTTTATATTCGTCACGTGGTTTTTGGCATGTTTCTTTTGTTTATTCTTCATTACATGTTGTAATTCTTGTGTTACCAAAACAGATCTGCATTATGGAGTCAAGACCGATTCCCCAAAAATTTGCAAAAAAACAAAAAAGACCAATAGTTTTACAAGATTTCTTCTATATCTTTGCTGCCTTAGCTCCACTAACTCAAGTCTCTTAAGAGACTGAGTGCTTTCTGCTGTTCTCTTCCTTTTTTCTTAGAGCTTCGAGTTTGGTTTCTTATTAGACTTTGAGTGTTTTTTGAAGTTTTTAATAATTTTTATTTATATAAATTTGTGTACAAAGAATCAGCGGAAAGAGTTCTGATTTATTCATACCATGGATGCATAATTTAATAGATACTATTTGATAGATTACTAAAAAATCAATTATATAGGCCAATTTAGCCGTGTTCCAAAAATTTTAGTAGTTAAGCAACTTATTTAACAATACAATTGTCTAACAGATAACTTATTAAACAACTAACTATACTAAGGAGGTGGAAAGTTTAACAATAATAATATCAAATGGCATGTTCCATAGGTCTAATTTAAAAAATTAGACAATATTCTAATGGGTTTTTAAGTGCGTCTAATAGGTTTGATGCATATTCATTAAATCCTTGCAGAATAGTGTAGAATAAACACAATTAATCGAACAATCACAATTATAATACCTTAATCATTCATCAGACAAATACCAACAAATCAAACAAGGATTTAGATTAAATTTAGTGACTCCATTCAGAGTTCAATGAAACAAATTAGCCCATATGCAGAAATTAGCATAATTAGCACAGCAAGAGCCCATGTTCACTTGTACATATACTAAAAAAACTTGTTTTCAATATGTGCTAATAAATCATGATTATATCTGTTTTTACCTGATTATGTACATAATGATAATAAATAAGTTTTTGATAATTATGCAATAAAGTTTAAATTTTAACTGGTATGAAATACATAGGGTTTTGTGTATCTCCTAATTAAGTAAAATTATTACAACTTTAAATAATTTTCTTCAAAATCGCTATGTAAGATTTCTTAGTTATTGCAATTTGCTATATAATAAAACATTTTTTTTCATGCACAAAAATAAATTCAAAGTGTCTGTTCTTTGTTTTCAGC
The DNA here is from genome assembly GCA_910592135.1 of Racocetra fulgida. Taxonomy (NCBI): domain Eukaryota; kingdom Fungi; phylum Glomeromycota; class Glomeromycetes; order Diversisporales; family Gigasporaceae; genus Racocetra; species Racocetra fulgida. The sequence continues at coordinate 9,052 of CAJVPZ010002938.1, read as the reverse complement.
CTTAATCTTGTTTCGTCATCAGATAATAAAATGATCTAATTGCTCATACAAAATATAAATATAATTTATGTGGAAATAATAATTTAGATCTATATAAAAAAAAAAATTAAGAAATATGGATACAGATTTAACTACTAACAAAAGTTCAAGTAAAAATTTAGGTCTAACCCCTTTAGACACAAGTATCAACCAAAATATTAGCGAGGATGAAAACTCAGAATTACCTCCTGCTGCCTCTAGTATCAAAAGGCATAAATACAAGGTTCCATTGTGGGTTTTTGCAGAGGAACATTTTACCAAACTGCCAAATAATATATAATTAACATGTATATATATTTAATTTATTTTCATAGATATTCATACCAAATATATAATTTGTTAGGTAATCATGCTCAATGCGTGTATTGTAATAATACTCTAAAATATGATAGCAACAACAGAAAAGTTCTTTAATTTGACATCTAAAAAATACAAAGTGTAATCAGTATCTTAATAAAGTAAATCAACAAAAATTACCATTTTCTCACAAATTTTCTCAGGAGAGAAGCCATCAGGATTTGGTAATTATAATTGTTATACATGAATACCCATTTCGCATAGTTAAACACTGAGGATTTTTAAAATTCATTAATAATTTGCAGCTAAATTTTAGAGTGATAAGTGAGAAAACAATCTATGTAGACTGCATGAAAGTTGTTTCAGACCTTAAGATAAAAGTTCATAAGATAATACACAAAGCTATCAGAAATTTGAGCTTTACAACAGATATGTAGATGTCTAACCAAAATATCAGATACATAGTCATCATGTATATATATTTATTAATTTGTTATCTTTTTTTTAATTAGTTATTTAATTGTTATACCTTTTTTATATCTTTATACATCTTTACTAGATCATTTTATTGATTATAGTTGGAATCTTCAGAAGCTAATTATAGCATTTCGATTTGTTTCAGTGTTACATACGGAAATTACTATTAGTAACATACTTTTTGAATATTTTAATAATTGGATTACTGAGTCTAAAGTAAGTATTAAATAATTAAGTTTTTTATTTGTATAATTATTGATATATTTATTAATTTTATAGATATTGGTAATTACTTTGAACAATGCAAATAACAATAATATGGCAATGACTAATATAAGGTGTAGGCTTAGTAAACAAGACATGCTTATCATGAATAGAAGTTTTTTGCATCAACATTATTGTGCCCACATTTTAAATCTAATAGTCAGTGATGGGCTTAAAAAGGTTAAAGATATTGTTAGCAAGGTAATCTATTTTGAATTATTTTATTATTTGGTTCGTGTTTTATTGCTTCTCAGAAAACAACTTGAAGATAGAAGAGTAAAAATAAGGAAGTCAATAATCATAATAAAGAATTTCAACTTTAAGTCACAGAATATGAAAAAGTAATTGAGTAGATAATGTTCAAACAATTGGTGATATATTTTTAGAAACCTAAATATTTTTTATAGAGCTTAATATCAAAAAGATATATTAGTATTGGTTTTTTTAATATATTGAAGATGTTAAAAAATCTGCCCGGCCCAGTTCCGGTCTGGTTCTCAAAAAGTTTGGTTCTGAACTAGTTAGGAACTAGTTTATAACCCCCTGTCTAATCCTAGCAATTTGATGTATAGAACAATAGTGAATATATTTTGTGTTCTAATTATAATTATATATTTGTATTTGAATTTGTTCTGGTATTACAATAACATTTAGGATTGATATAAATTAACTAATTCGAAGGCCTTGAAATCATAAAATTATAGTTCTGAAATGTCCTAACAAGTCCAATTCCAGATCTGAGTCAGAACTAGTTCATCGTAAACTATTAATTAATTTTGTTATATGTGTTGTTAAGAATAAGTAAAATGCAGTATATGATATGGTTTAAGAAGAGTTGACTTACTTATACTATTAATTTGTATTATAAATTAGAAATTGTATAAAATGGATTTATAGTTCAGAACATTGGCAGCAAAATTTTGAAGATCTTATCATTAGGTGCTGTAACAAACTTATTTCAAGACAGCGACCAACTCTTGATGTAATTATTTGCTGAAATTCAGCATATATCATGTTGGCATCTACAATTTCTTATAAGAGTATATTTGAACATCTATCATTTCAGAATATTAGCTTCAAGTCAACTATACCTTTGGATGAAGATTGGGAAAAGGCAGAAAGTCTCTGTAATTTCTTAAAACCACTTTATGAAAGTAAATAATGTATATTTAATATTTTATTGATTATATATTTTAAATATATGCCAAGTTAATATTGAATTTCAATGCAGTTACTAATCTTATATCAGGAAGTTCTACTTCACTACAAATTTTTTTTTTTTCAATTATTAAAAATTAAGTTGCACCTCGAACAGAATTCTATTAATTCAGATTCTTTTCTTTATCAAATATCTGGGCCAATCCAATCGAAATTTAATAAATACTGGGCAGACATAGGAGATACCTATTGCATTGCATCAATATTGGACCCCCATTACAAAATGTCATTACTAACTTATATGTACAAACAGAAAATGAACTTGTTGCATATCAAAGCTGAGGAAAGATTAACTATGATTAAATTAAAGTAATTATTGTTTATTATTCTAAGCAGTTTTAATTTATAATTAAAATTTACTGCATGATATCTGCACAGTTACAAATTTTTCTGTGTGACAAATTAAAAAACTATAAGCAACTGCGCAGACTATTTACAAATGATTTTTTTTTCTGCACTGCATTTACATATCTATTCAAAAAAAATGTATGCAAAATGTATGTTTGTTTGTATGCTAAGCGCAGTTCACATAATGAAAATTAATTACTAGTTCTAAGTTTAGTTTAGTTTGATAATACTACATACATTAATCTATTATTATAGAGCTACGATAATTTATAATTCAACTTATCAACAGTATAGTGCTTGTTCTAGTAATACATCAATAGAAAATTTTTCTAATACATCAAAAAATTCTTCTAATATTCTTGAGGATGAAGAAATGGACAACTTGATTTCTTTCTTAAGGCCAATAATAATTAAATTCAGATATATTGTTAACTCCAGATTTATATTTATATATATATTGTCAATATAACCAATCATATAACATGCTGATTAGTTAAATCCAAATTTAATTATTAAATCTAAATTTAATCATCAATCTGGATTTAATTATTAAATTCAGATTAAGTTATTAACCAATTCAGAAGCTACTAATGTCACTGGAATTAAAAGAATGTCTCTCACTATTGATAATACTGAGGGATATTTTTGAGTGTTTTTCCTCCACCAGGCTAGAATATTGAATTTCTCTGATTGTAAACAGGTAAAAGTGGATCATTAAGGCACTGTTTGAACTCAGTTATCTGATTTTAATTATTATTGGCCTTAAGAAAGAAATCAAGTTGTCCATTTCTTCATCCTCAAGAATATTAGAAGAATTTTTTGATGTATTAGAAAAATTTTCTATTGATGTATTACTAGAACAAGCACTATACTGTTGATAAGTTGAATTATAAATTATCGTAGCTCTATAATAATAGATTAATGTATGTAGTATTATCAAACTAAACTAAACTTAGAACTAGTAATTAATTTTCATTATGTGAACTGCGCTTAGCATACAAACAAACATACATTTTGCATACATTTTTTTTGAATAGATATGTAAATGCAGTGCAGAAAAAAAAATCATTTGTAAATAGTCTGCGCAGTTGCTTATAGTTTTTTAATTTGTCACACAGAAAAATTTGTAACTGTGCAGATATCATGCAGTAAATTTTAATTATAAATTAAAACTGCTTAGAATAATAAACAATAATTACTTTAATTTAATCATAGTTAATCTTTCCTCAGCTTTGATATGCAACAAGTTCATTTTCTGTTTGTACATATAAGTTAGTAATGACATTTTGTAATGGGGGTCCAATATTGATGCAATGCAATAGGTATCTCCTATGTCTGCCCAGTATTTATTAAATTTCGATTGGATTGGCCCAGATATTTGATAAAGAAAAGAATCTGAATTAATAGAATTCTGTTCGAGGTGCAACTTAATTTTTAATAATTGAAAAAAAAAAAATTTGTAGTGAAGTAGAACTTCCTGATATAAGATTAGTAACTGCATTGAAATTCAATATTAACTTGGCATATATTTAAAATATATAATCAATAAAATATTAAATATACATTATTTACTTTCATAAAGTGGTTTTAAGAAATTACAGAGACTTTCTGCCTTTTCCCAATCTTCATCCAAAGGTATAGTTGACTTGAAGCTAATATTCTGAAATGATAGATGTTCAAATATACTCTTATAAGAAATTGTAGATGCCAACATGATATATGCTGAATTTCAGCAAATAATTACATCAAGAGTTGGTCGCTGTCTTGAAATAAGTTTGTTACAGCACCTAATGATAAGATCTTCAAAATTTTGCTGCCAATGTTCTGAACTATAAATCCATTTTATACAATTTCTAATTTATAATACAAATTAATAGTATAAGTAAGTCAACTCTTCTTAAACCATATCATATACTGCATTTTACTTATTCTTAACAACACATATAACAAAATTAATTAATAGTTTACGATGAACTAGTTCTGACTCAGATCTGGAATTGGACTTGTTAGGACATTTCAGAACTATAATTTTATGATTTCAAGGCCTTCGAATTAGTTAATTTATATCAATCCTAAATGTTATTGTAATACCAGAACAAATTCAAATACAAATATATAATTATAATTAGAACACAAAATATATTCACTATTGTTCTATACATCAAATTGCTAGGATTAGACAGGGGGTTATAAACTAGTTCCTAACTAGTTCAGAACCAAACTTTTTGAGAACCAGACCGGAACTGGGCCGGGCAGATTTTTTAACATCTTCAATATATTAAAAAAACCAATACTAATATATCTTTTTGATATTAAGCTCTATAAAAAATATTTAGGTTTCTAAAAATATATCACCAATTGTTTGAACATTATCTACTCAATTACTTTTTCATATTCTGTGACTTAAAGTTGAAATTCTTTATTATGATTATTGACTTCCTTATTTTTACTCTTCTATCTTCAAGTTGTTTTCTGAGAAGCAATAAAACACGAACCAAATAATAAAATAATTCAAAATAGATTACCTTGCTAACAATATCTTTAACCTTTTTAAGCCCATCACTGACTATTAGATTTAAAATGTGGGCACAATAATGTTGATGCAAAAAACTTCTATTCATGATAAGCATGTCTTGTTTACTAAGCCTACACCTTATATTAGTCATTGCCATATTATTGTTATTTGCATTGTTCAAAGTAATTACCAATATCTATAAAATTAATAAATATATCAATAATTATACAAATAAAAAACTTAATTATTTAATACTTACTTTAGACTCAGTAATCCAATTATTAAAATATTCAAAAAGTATGTTACTAATAGTAATTTCCGTATGTAACACTGAAACAAATCGAAATGCTATAATTAGCTTCTGAAGATTCCAACTATAATCAATAAAATGATCTAGTAAAGATGTATAAAGATATAAAAAAGGTATAACAATTAAATAACTAATTAAAAAAAAGATAACAAATTAATAAATATATATACATGATGACTATGTATCTGATATTTTGGTTAGACATCTACATATCTGTTGTAAAGCTCAAATTTCTGATAGCTTTGTGTATTATCTTATGAACTTTTATCTTAAGGTCTGAAACAACTTTCATGCAGTCTACATAGATTGTTTTCTCACTTATCACTCTAAAATTTAGCTGCAAATTATTAATGAATTTTAAAAATCCTCAGTGTTTAACTATGCGAAATGGGTATTCATGTATAACAATTATAATTACCAAATCCTGATGGCTTCTCTCCTGAGAAAATTTGTGAGAAAATGGTAATTTTTGTTGATTTACTTTATTAAGATACTGATTACACTTTGTATTTTTTAGATGTCAAATTAAAGAACTTTTCTGTTGTTGCTATCATATTTTAGAGTATTATTACAATACACGCATTGAGCATGATTACCTAACAAATTATATATTTGGTATGAATATCTATGAAAATAAATTAAATATATATACATGTTAATTATATATTATTTGGCAGTTTGGTAAAATGTTCCTCTGCAAAAACCCACAATGGAACCTTGTATTTATGCCTTTTGATACTAGAGGCAGCAGGAGGTAATTCTGAGTTTTCATCCTCGCTAATATTTTGGTTGATACTTGTGTCTAAAGGGGTTAGACCTAAATTTTTACTTGAACTTTTGTTAGTAGTTAAATCTGTATCCATATTTCTTAATTTTTTTTTTTATATAGATCTAAATTATTATTTCCACATAAATTATATTTATATTTTGTATGAGCAATTAGATCATTTTATTATCTGATGACGAAACAAGATTAAGGCTGAAAACAAAGAACAGACACTTTGAATTTATTTTTGTGCATGAAAAAAAATGTTTTATTATATAGCAAATTGCAATAACTAAGAAATCTTACATAGCGATTTTGAAGAAAATTATTTAAAGTTGTAATAATTTTACTTAATTAGGAGATACACAAAACCCTATGTATTTCATACCAGTTAAAATTTAAACTTTATTGCATAATTATCAAAAACTTATTTATTATCATTATGTACATAATCAGGTAAAAACAGATATAATCATGATTTATTAGCACATATTGAAAACAAGTTTTTTTAGTATATGTACAAGTGAACATGGGCTCTTGCTGTGCTAATTATGCTAATTTCTGCATATGGGCTAATTTGTTTCATTGAACTCTGAATGGAGTCACTAAATTTAATCTAAATCCTTGTTTGATTTGTTGGTATTTGTCTGATGAATGATTAAGGTATTATAATTGTGATTGTTCGATTAATTGTGTTTATTCTACACTATTCTGCAAGGATTTAATGAATATGCATCAAACCTATTAGACGCACTTAAAAACCCATTAGAATATTGTCTAATTTTTTAAATTAGACCTATGGAACATGCCATTTGATATTATTATTGTTAAACTTTCCACCTCCTTAGTATAGTTAGTTGTTTAATAAGTTATCTGTTAGACAATTGTATTGTTAAATAAGTTGCTTAACTACTAAAATTTTTGGAACACGGCTAAATTGGCCTATATAATTGATTTTTTAGTAATCTATCAAATAGTATCTATTAAATTATGCATCCATGGTATGAATAAATCAGAACTCTTTCCGCTGATTCTTTGTACACAAATTTATATAAATAAAAATTATTAAAAACTTCAAAAAACACTCAAAGTCTAATAAGAAACCAAACTCGAAGCTCTAAGAAAAAAGGAAGAGAACAGCAGAAAGCACTCAGTCTCTTAAGAGACTTGAGTTAGTGGAGCTAAGGCAGCAAAGATATAGAAGAAATCTTGTAAAACTATTGGTCTTTTTTGTTTTTTTGCAAATTTTTGGGGAATCGGTCTTGACTCCATAATGCAGATCTGTTTTGGTAACACAAGAATTACAACATGTAATGAAGAATAAACAAAAGAAACATGCCAAAAACCACGTGACGAATATAAACAAAAATGGTAAACAACCTCAACAAACAACAACAATAACGAAAAACAACAATAGAAAAACAACAAGTTATGTGAAGCAAAACGTAACAAAATGTTCTGGAAGAATGATTACTATACCAAAAGAATTCGAGGCACAAGTAGAGGCACTTGACAGAAATGAAGATATCCCAATAGATCTAATATTAGCATTATATGCTGGGAAAAAAACTTATTACAGAAGAAGCTAAGGGACAAATAGCAGAACTTAATGAAGAATTATGGAAATATAATTCAGGTAAAATTAAGTATACGAAACTTGCACTTAGAATAAGAAACAACCATGATTATCATGCAGCACTACAAAAAGAAGAAGACCCAGCTAGATATATCATACATCAAGAAATAAATAATATTCTAGCTAACTTAGAAATAGCTAATAGGATAAGATGGATAATAGAGTTTAATGAAAAACAAGCTGCTGAAATGGAGTCGATAAAGTTAAAATTAGATTTAGAATGAAACAAGAGACTTCAAGAACAAAAGAAAAATCGACAAAAGCAGCACAATGAAAAGGCCTTAAAAACAATAGTACAACAATTTAAAGAATTCATTGAAACCTTTGCAGCAAACCAGTATGAAGTTAAAAAGAAAATTAAGGGAAAAAAGAAGAAGATGCAAGTTTGACAAAAGAAAAAACAAGCTGCTGAAATAAAGTCGAAGTTAGAACTAGGTTGGAGCAAAAGACTTCAAGAACAAAAAAAAATTCAACAAAAGCAATATAACAAAATATTATTAAAAGCACTAGTTAATATATTTAAAGAATCCATTAAAGTAGCCACAGCAAAACAGCACGAGAAAGATGAAAAAGCCAAAGAAGAGAAAAGGAAAAAGTGAATTAAGAAACAAGTCATTGAAGGCCTAATAGAAGTAAAAACTTTGAAACAGATTCAAGCAGAGACAAGTTTAGATCTTGCAAAAACAAAAACGCGAAACAAGATTCAAGAAGAAACAAAACCAAAAATTGTACTAACAACTCCGGCAGAATAGTTAATAGAAATAATATATTAAGTTAGTATCAAAGACTCACAACATAATAACAGGACATGGAAAAAGAAAAAGAAAGAGTTGCTTGCAAAGTGGGTATATTGTGTGGAATGCTATGGGAATCTTAGATGCCTAGAAGACCAAAGAAGCATGGATTTGAATTCGCTTCAAGATACAATAGCTTATAGACGGAAAGGTATCAAAAATTAGAAAAAGAAGAAAAAAGATATATTATTGGAGATACTAGAAAAGATCATTGTAGAAATCTTCGAGAATCAGAGAATCTTTGTTGAAATTCAAGAAAAGTTGTTGGGAAGAAAACCAAAGCCTAGAAAGAAAAAGGAAAAGAAGAAGGTAAAAAAAATTTGTAGTGAAGTAGAACTTCCTGATATAAGATTAGTAACTGCATTGAAATTCAATATTAACTTGGCAT
>CAJVPZ010002937.1:0-11659 GCA_910592135.1 Racocetra fulgida | reverse complement strand
TTTACTAATACAAGTAACCTTGTTTCTTATACTAGTTTTTAAGAAAAATAATGATTTAGTTTATAGCTGATTGAAATCAAGTTGCAATTTGTAGATCAGCAGAAAGAGTTGAATTTTTATTATGATTATTTAAAGTCTTTGCTAATGTTGTAATAATTTATTTGTATATTGAGTTTTTGATAATTTGATTAGTTAACATTATATGCTATGAAATTTAGAATTTTCAGATTAACATTCTTATATTATAAAAGGTGCAATCTTCAATGTTCATTTTTAGTAAAATCACTGACTGAAATTAAGAGTTTTAATAGTAAAATTACTTAAGAAAAACTTTTTATTAATGCATAGAAGGTGGTTTTCTATGCAGATTTTGAGATACAAGCAATTTTTGACAAAACAAATATTTGTTTAAATTTTTCTGATCATGTGACATTACACCAAATCAAGATTCATTATTGGCTTATTTTCATCGATCATTATATGATTATAAAAATTATATAGAAATTATAGAAATTTTGTTAGTAATCCTGAAGTAGTTGACTATGTCTTCAAAGTCATATGATTTATATATTTTTATTGAGATGCAAAAAAGATTATATCACTAAACATATTTCTATAATCTACATATCGATTTGCTCTATAGAAAAAACTCCAATATCATCCTGATTTGTCTTGATTCAGATTGTCTTATATTATCCTGATAGCTCTATAAACTGATCAACTAGATGTTTTATAACATTATCTTGACTTTAGCTATAAGGTTCTAATTCTGAAGTATTATATTTAAAAATTACACCAATCATACTGAAATCAATAATTTAATTGAATCAGCCAAAAATTATTTTATTAGGTGTTCAGAATTTGACAAAAGCTGTAATTCTTTGTTATATTACCATATGGATGGTCTTTTTATACTAACCAGACAAACTGACAGCAGAAACACAGAAAATTTTAGATCTAAATTTATCTAAGTAAATCCAAATATCTAGACATTTTCTATATAAATCTAAATTTTGATCATTTTTTATAAAGTTATCGATTTTTATTGGCTAGAAGATCAAAAATGTAATTATTAGCCAATCAAATTTATCAAAAAATTTAATATTAGTGATGCAATACATAAGTATAAGCTTATTATTATTCAGAATAATATAGGGTCTGTGCCTTGAAAATAACTTTACAGAACTATATAGATTTTATAAATAAAAATTAAAAATTCTTATCATCCAGTAATCCAATTTGAATAAACTTTTTTTTATTTTGTAGAGCTTAGTGAGCTTTATAAAATAAAAAAAGTTTATTCAAATTAGATTACTGAATGGCAAGAAATTTTAATTTTTATTTATAAAATCTACATAGTCTCATAAGGTCATTTTCAAGGCACAGACTCTATATATTAAATAGTATATATTAGGTTCTTCAAGTTTAAACTTTATATATATAACTTCAATATTTTTTTCTTGTTAGCTGAATTTAAAACTTATACATAATTAATATAATTTGTAATAAATAGTGCTTCTAAGTTGAGTGAAAGATTATTTTGAATTGTATTTTGACAATAAATATAAATATTCTTTTAGAGGCTTCATTCGATTTTTTTGTTACATTTTCAAAAAGTACAATTAGAAATTTTACCATATTTGGTGATTGTTGATCACATTATATTTAGTAATAATTAATAATCAGATTATTCTAGATTTCTTTCCGAACTGTTCTATGTATTATAATGATTAGCCAATCAAATTAAGAGCTTATATTAATCGTTTTTTGCTGGTTATTATATTGTAACTTTCTTTAAGTTTTATATTTTTAATTATACTTTTGCATATTAAGTATTTTCTAAAGTCTAATATTTAATTTATATTGCTTGCAGATCATTTTTACTTATACTATTTTTCAATAAAGTCAACTGTTTTTTGGTATTACAGTATTATAATATTGTAATAATCATAAATTGATAAATAATATAGAAATTTTGTTCTCTAAATTAAGTACTTCTAAACTTGAGATTATTTAGTGTTAGCACTTTTGAAGGTAAAAACGGTCTTAATTTTTATTTTTTTTATTCATAAAATATTACATTCTTAAAATTGTATAAATATAATTATAAGTAATTAACTAATTAAAATAAAGTTATTCTATAAATTTTTGATTGCCATAATTTATTTAAATATTTAAATAATAGTAACAGATAGCAGCAAGCTTCTAATAATTTATGTAAATATATTTAGCATCAATTCATAACAAAAAACAATATCAAACTTGATATATTTTATGAGAATAATTTATATTTGCTGATTTTTGTTAATAAATAAATGCTTTATTTTTATCCTTTTTGATGCTAATTCCTTATTTATAACAGTAATCAAGTTGTATATTTTATCTGAATTATTTGTATTTGCTAATTTTTGACAATTACTAAATTAAAAAAATTTAGTTAATTAAAATCATCAAAAAATTAAATAATATCTTGTTAATCATTTTCCTATTAAGTTATTTTTATTTATAAAACAAATAAAAAATAAATGCAACATATCAATACTATAGTACTGTATGCTTATATACTTATAGTGGTTATACAATATGCATAGCTTGTAGGCTATTGTGTAGCCAAGTTTATTCTAACAAAAATCTAAAAAATTGACATAGTCTTTATAAAAAAACTCTATTATATCTACAGCACTTACATATCTAAAAAAGTTAGTATAAAATTCTTGTAAAGTGTATTAGCTATTGTTAGTTCCCTTTGATCAAATATCAAAGATCCAAAAGCAGTATAGTATTCTTACAAAAAATGTTTGTTAATGCTTTCTATTATAGTCCAAGTTTATTCAACAAAGATTTAAAGAATTAATATAGTTTTCTTCAAAGCATCTTTGCTACATTTGTATTGCATACATATGTTCTAAAATAGTTAGCGTGAAGTTCTTATAAAGTGCATTAATTATTGCTAGTCTTTGCAAAAATATATATTGACGCTTCTTACTATATGATCCAAGTTTATTTCAACAAAGAATCAGCATAGTTTTTTCAGAGTGTCTCCGCTATACTGTAGCATATACTTACATCTTAAAGAAATTAATATGAATTCTTGTAAAGTGAATTAATCTTTTTTCAGATTAATATTATTATTCTTAAGATTCAAAGAAATCAGCATAGTGTTCATAAAAAAATATTTAATACAAGTTTACTTTAACAAAGATCTAAACAATCAGCATAGTAATATAATTAAGGTCTAATAAAGATGAGAAATATTCTCACAGAGTGCATTAGCTAATACTTTTTTCTATTTGGTTTAATTTTATTTCAAAATTCTAAAATCAACATAAGGTTCTTGCAGTTAATGCTTTTCTACTTTCCAGTCCAAGATCAATATTACTAGAATTTATATTCTTGCAATATGCACTGCTAACATTTTTCTTCTTTTAGATCCAAGTTTGTTTTAACCAAAAACAAACTTTTTTAATAAAGGTTACAATACTTACTATAGATTCTAAAAAAATCACAGAAAAGTTAGCTTTAATATACAAGCTTTATATGAAAATTTTTGAATTTTTAGATTTTATTTACTTTTTTAATAAGGGTTGATTCTGAAGTACTATTTATTGATCCTAAGAGTAAAGGTTTCTTATCTTCAATTTGTATATTTATTGTCGAGGATGATGCTGAAATCGGATGATGCTAAAATTCACATGATCACATGATGATTTTTCGTATAAACAAACCTAAAGTGCTTATAGAACCCTAGCATCACCAACTAAAAAATTTCATTGTTGATGTTAGGGTTAAGGTTTGGGTATGACCATATTTTAATTATCCTAATAGAATTAGATGTAATATATGTAAAATCAAACCAAAAAACCTTCCATACCCTAACACTAACTCTAACACCAACGGCGATAGTAATGCTAGATGTTTATACAGAAGATCATGTGATCATGTGAATTTCACCATCATCCAATTTCAGCATCATCCTCAACATTTATTAACTGTCAATCTATGTTACAAAAATTGATTTTTTGGCAAAAAAAAAAAGAAAAAAAATGTAAATGGTGTAATTCAAAAGCTAATTAGATCTTTGTAGATAATTCTAGAATCGATTACTATATTTGATAAAATCTCTAACTGAAGTATATATATACTTCAAAGTATATAAGTAGATTATTTGAGTAGTTAATTTACATCAGACTAACAGAAAACAGATTTTTGAAAGAATGAATTTGACAGTGAAAATTGATTTTTGTAATAATTTGGCCAAATTATGAAATTAATATTGACTAAAAAATTATCCAAATTTATCCAAATATTTGTGATTTTCAAAATAAATTTTTGCGAATAATCAAAACAATTTTTCTGTGTCCCTGACCGATGAATCATCTGTCAAATAATCTGGGTAGATAACATTTCTAAGTTGATCTGAGGTGACTTATTGTCTACCCAACAGATGATCTAGGTAAAGGTTTTTTAGACAGATCAAATCACTAGATGTAATATAAATTTTTAAAAAAAAAAATCGAAATTTTTCAAAAATTGTTGATTTAACAAAAAAAAATTTCTTTGCAAAATTTTAGTATAGTATATATTCTATTAGACTTTTATACTATTTCAATGATACTTCTATTATTTGATCAAATAAAAATTTATAAGTCATCTAATAAAAGCAGAATTTCTTTTTGTCTAATAGGAACTAGTGATGAAAATTAGTAAATCCATTTTAAAATTAGCTAAGTAGATTAAGCTGATAAATTTATTGGTTTAGTCACAGCTGAAAAATTTTGATTAGCCAAAATCACTAATTTATAGATAGTAATCGATTATAATTAAGGTTATATTACAAAAATTACAATTTTATATTCATGTAATTTTGTGTAAATTTCAGTAACTTGAATTTTATATAAATTTTATATGCACTGATACTATGAAAAACTCAGCTAATATTATTGAACTCCAGTAGATTTTGCATAAAGTTCACTAATCAATTAATATATATATGATCCAACCAATCATATATACATATGATTACATTTTTTACAAATTACATGAAAACTATATTACTGAAAATTTATGCAAAATTTCACAAAATTACGTAAATTACAGTAAATTTACAACCCTAATCATGATTGGCCATTTCTTTAGAATAGGATAATGTTCTGAATTAAATTTGATAGTTAATACAATAATACATTATAATATATACAGAAAAAATTTAGTAAGCAATATAATTGTTATTATTTTAAGGATATTAGCAAATTAAATTATTTTTATGTTTAGTAAATTTGAATTGTTACTTTAATCATGATTAAATATACTAGATAAGCGAAATGTCTGAATCATGCTAATTTAAAAATATACAGCCAAATAGATTAGCAGGAAAACAAAATTCAGCAGATTGGCCTGAATTATAAGTCAGAATACACTGGTATTGATTAATTTTGCCTAAAATCACTTAAAATTTTACTAATGAAACCATAGCCCACTCTAGTATTACAAATCAAAAGTCAAATTAATTGATTAATTGTAAAGTTAACAACTAATCGATTTAAATTTTACAAATCTAACTTAGTCGATTAATAAATTAGTTAACTAATCGATTAATCAATTGGCCAACTAATTGATTAATTGATTAGTTGATGATTAATTAATTGGCTAATTAATTAGTTGATTAAATCAACTGACCGATCACATAAGAATATTGACTGGTGTTTCAGTTGCTACAGTTGGATCTTTCTAAATGCAACCTCTCTATATGCATATATATGAAAAATCTCCCTAAATGCATGTCTTTTTTTGGGCTCAACTAATATAACACTTATAGATTTTTACCTCCCTAAATGTATAACCTCTTTAAATATATATTTTTTTAATTTTTTACTATAGTCCTGACGTTATGTATTTAGAGAAGGTAAACTGTATCTTATCAAGTTACATTTATTATTTATTTAACTAATTAATTAGTTGGCAATTGATTACTCAATTAGTTGATTAATTGATTAGTTGATTAATCAATTAATCGATTAATTGATTAGCTAACTAATTGATAAGTTAAATAAAAACTGATTAATTAATTAGTTGGATAAAATGATCTATTAACTAATTGATTAAAAATTTTTTATCAATTTGTATCACTAGCTTACTTACTAAGTAAAGCTGTCTAGATGATAATTTTTGTATAATATATTTGGTTGTTGTTAGTCTTTAATGTTGGCCTAAATCCAATGGAATCTGATCCATAATTCAGGCTGATTTGCTGAATTTTTGTTTCTCTACTAATCTATCCTATACAATCAGATCTCCCTAAATGCATGTCTCTATTTAGATCATATGTAATTATATAATAATAAATCAATTTTTAAACATTTTCATTAACCACCAACTTAATTATATAGTATAATCAGGAAAATACCAAATTAGAAAATCAGATTCTAGAATGATCTAAGTGAATTTGATTGGCTTTTGTGCACCTTTTTGCCAGCATTTTTTAGAAATTTTTTACACATTTAATTTATTACTAGAAACTCCTAAATAAAAGTACAAATAGATAGTAGAAGACATATAGTTTAAATAATCCACAATAATCTACTTTAGTTAACTCTCATTAAAAAAGTAAATGAAACTTGAAATATTCTAAAATTTTTTGTTCATTCAGAAGGCTGGCAGGTGAAAATGCAAGAACTTTGTCAAAATTTTACTAGCTAGACAAGGCTACAGATTAAAGAAACTTTATACTTTTTTAATATCTGTTATTTATATTAGTTTTATGTCATTACTTTCTAATTAGCTTTTAAAATACTCTATTCAAATTATAGATCTTTAAACTTTTAAATTTCATTTAGACATTCTCAAGTGCTCTAATCAATAGATCAAAATGTGTCAGAAATATGTCTAGAATTTTAATTAGCTAAAAGTATTTTTAATTGATTGAACATGCTTGGAATTGAGGTGAAGAAGGTATAAAACACATTGCTTATTCTATTAAAAATAAATTTTAACAATGAAAATGTTTAGTGAATTATCAATGCTGCTGATTCTGTTTGAATTCTAGATATTAAAATCTTTAATCTAATTTATATTTACTTAATTTTAGGATGCAGTAAAACTACTTATAATTGAAGTTGTATGCAAAATATAAGTTGAATCTCTTATACTGTATAGTTTCAAATCCAGAATAAGAAACTCATTAACAGTTTATACAGTAGAAATATTTTGTAAAATTATTTGCATAGTATATATATCACTGATTTTAGATTTTTTGAAACTAAAGAAAGAAAACATTTATAGAATTTTGACAAATATGAATACTACCAAAGAAAAGACACTTCAGACTTTCAATTATATTTTGTATTGGATACAATTATTAATAAATTAGGTAAGTAGTGTCAGGTACAAAATATAATTGAAAGTTCAAAGTGTTTTTTTCCTTGACAGCACTCATATAGCATCTGAAGTTTTGGTGGATCAGCCATATACTTAGATATCAAATATTTACAGTCTTGGAGTAGATATTGTACTCAGGTTGACATTTTTATTTTATGGTATAATAAATTATCCAAATAACCAGGTAATTTAATAATACTCAGGTAGAACTTTTCTCGACAGGTACAATTTCTAATTTTAATCACAAGAAATTGCATTTGGGCGATATTTGAGAAAACTCTAATAATCATTTATTTAATTGATACATTTTCTAAAAATTTAAAATTAATATAATTAAAGTAAAAAATAAAAAAAATAAAAATATAAGAAAGACAAATGAAATAATCATGAAAAATAAATAAAATAACTACTGTATCTTTGTGAAATAACACCCTGAGGCATTATTTCACAATGATACCTATGTATATTCAATAATTTTTTTTGCTTGCCCAGTATGTACTTAACTTCGATTGATTTGATTGGTTAGTGATCATTCTTGGATCAACATAAAGAAATTTCTGAAACCATTCGATCAGCATTTTATTACCATAAATAGGGGTCATCTAAAGCCGTATCCATCACATGACCTAAAGCCAATAGAATTGTTTATTTTGATCAACATAGATCAGCTCGAAAAGATAAAAAACAGAAAAAAAGTGAAAATCGCAAAAAATACAAGAAACGATAGTCTAAACCCATCTTGGTGCATTAATAAAAAATGTCAGGAAGACAATTTTACTATAAAACATGCCCTAACCCTAACCCCTTACCCAAATTTTAATTAAAAAACAAAAAACACGTGACTGGATACGGCTTTAGACATCCCCCATAAATGATGCAATCGGTGCTGTCCATTTATGATATATTCTCTAACTGTAGTATACGGTTATACCGGGAGGGTGAAAAGTCTCTAAACAGGATCTTGTTTTTTCAATCACTAAGAATATCATTCTGACATTTATAATTAGTAATAATTGCAATACAGTATTTTCGTAAATTGTATGTATAAATCTTAGCGGAGATAGTAAAAAGGGATAAAAATAAATAGAATTAAATATCAGCGGAGATAGAAAAAAGTCCTGTTTAGGGACCTGTTTAGGGACTTTTCACCCACCCACCCGGCCTGGTATGAGTGCGGGAGAAGGAAAAGGGCGCACCCATTTTTTTTAGTAAATTATTGATTATTATCCGATTCAGCCCTTCTGATCTACAGCATTTCGGGCATTAGATATATCTGATATCGATATTATCAATATCTGATATATTTAATGCCCGAAATACTATAGATCAGAAGGGCTAAATCGGATTAATTTACTAAAAAAACGGGTGCGCCCTTTTTTCTCTCCCGCACTCATATAGTATAGTTACAGAAAACAAGGATTTTCATTTATTAATCTTACAAGATCTGATTCATTTTAATAGGTTTATGTTTGATAAGTATATTTTTTTGTAAATTACAAAAATTATATTAAATTATTAAATACATACAGCATTTGTTATAGGACTGGGGCTATTAGATTCTAATTTTTTAAAAAATTAATATTATCTTATTTATTATTATAAAATTTATAATAAAAATTACATATTTTTGATATAAAATTTATATATACATATGGGCGCTTTTCAATAGAAAGGGGAAAAAGTTTTTAGTAACTTTTTTTTAAATTTTAAATTAAAATATCTTAATAACTACTAAATTAAATCTAATAAAAATTTATTTTTTTAATTTTATAATTTTATAGAATTAAAATAAAATAAAAAAAATTTATTAAATTTAGGTTAATAGTTGTTGAGATATTTTAATTGAAAGTTTAAAAAACTTTTACTTAGAAGAAATCTCCCCCCTTTCTATTGAAAAGCCCCCATATACTGTATATATAATAAAATATCGATAGAATTAATGACTTTAGCCAATCATTTTGGATCTTGATGCCACATGATTAGTGCATGCCTGGGCCTTTCGGCTAGTGTTTCGATCCTATTTTTGACAGGCCATCCGGATTGAATCCGCATTAAATTATATATAAAGCCAGCTTTTGTATGAACTCTTAGGTTCGTTATTTAAGTTTCTTGACCAATCCGAGTAAAAATCTCTAATCTGAATATCTGAATTCAGACAGTCGGATTTCGGATCGAAACACTACTTTCGGCGAGCCCATGCCTCTGTGTCTCGAACCCTAGTTCCAACAAAAAATTGTTCATCCCCAGTAATTTTGACCGATCAAAATTTAAGATCAGGTGTTAAAATAAACGTGTTTTATTTCTAATGAAAACCAAGGCACCCCTTGAATGTGTGCCGCGTATTAATCAAAGTAATTTGCGCCATTTAAAAAAGTTATAATAAATTCAAGTAATAACTGCAATAATAAATTAAAATTTTAATAAACAAAAACACCATTCATTAAAACTTATTACTGCCCTCTCTTCATTTCTTTATAACTTCTAGTCTATAGTATTATAGTTATTCGAATTCACAAAATTAATTGCATGCCTTTTTCATAACGTATTTCAAAATTTTTTTATAGTAGTAGTTCATCAAAGTTCAAATGAAATACGAAATAACGAGAACATATTGGTCTTAAAAATTATTCAGTAAAGTAGTACTGTACGGAAGTACAAATTAGAACGGATATACGAAAATTATACTAGATTTTGATCGCACGTACGATTAATATAGACTTGTAAAATTCAATTTTATAAGTAACCTTTTAACCCATCACCTAAATATAACACATACAGTCGGACCTCCCTAAATGCAACCTCCCTAAATGCATATATATGAAAAACTTCCCTAAATGCATGTCTTTTCTTGGGCCAAACTAATATAACACTTATAGATTTTTACTTCCCTAAATGCATAACCTCTTTAAATGCATATTTTCTCAATTTTTTACTATGTTCCCGACGTCATGCATTTAAAGAGGGCTAACTGTAATACCACAAAATTGATTAATATTTGTCGGGGATGAAGCTTGGAATTGGATGATGCTGAGAATTTGGGTCTCAATTTAAAAATATAAACCCTACTAAAATCTACATATACTCTTTTATTATAAACTCTAACCTTAAATTCTAACCTAACTTTAAAAAAAAGCCAAAAAAATCGCTCAAAAATTTTTAAAATTTTATATTAAAATAATTCAAATTCTAAGCATCATCCGATTCCAAGTTAGAGATAGAGCAAGCGCTAGCATTGTTCTTTTTTCGTGTTAGAGTAAGGACAGGTAGAAAGAAAAGGAACTTCGGTTTGACGAATTTTTCTTTTACAAACCGTACATACTATCATGATTTCTGCACGTCCATTCTAATTTACGTTTCTGTATTGTACTATTTTACTGTTTACAGAGAGACCTTTCTAAGTGCACCCTCCATAAATGTATTCTTTATGGGTGCATTTAGGGAGGTTTCTCTGTACCCCGAAATACAAGATGAAAAGTTTCATTCAAAGGAAACGTATGTACGTACATGCGATAAATAAACAAAGATCAAATAAGTATCAGATATAAATTGCTCCTGACTTTGATTGGTGCAGATTACTGTTGCTGATTACTACGCCAATAACCTGGCACACATTCAAGAAATGCAAAACCAAGCAAATCGTGTCATAGTTAGGGTTAGGATTGGAACGCTTATTAACGAGAAACATTTTTAATTAGGCCGCGGAAGGTGGTTTCCTAATTAAAATTTAGTTATTAGAACCGGGTGGGTCAAGATCGTACCCGTATAAAAGTCACTTGGATATAAATTAGTAAACTTATCGATAGCGATAGTATAATTTTTTTTTATGCAAGCTTAACAATATTTGCAACCCCATTTGTAACATTTTTGTGAAATAAAAATACAAAATAAATTTATTTTTATTAATTATTCATTGTAAAATAAAATACTAACAAATTTATTTTTATTAATTATTTACTTAAATTACAAGTATTATTTTAATTTATACAGTAATATTGTTAGTAGACGCATATTAGTCATCAAACGAAAATCGCTTGATGTCCAGGTCACACCACGAGGAGGTTTGCATCATGTGACCCAAAGGAGTCTAAAATCGGGGATTTGAAAAAAAACTAAATCTTCAAAGAAAAGGATTAAAGAAACGTTGATTTAATAGTGTATTCGGATATTTTTTTAAATTCATTTATTTCCCGATCTTTTTTAAAGATCTTGAAATGATAAAATACGATATCGATGATGTACCAAGTCAATCGATAAAGTTGCGAGTCAATCCCGCTAATGTAAATGA
>CAJVPZ010002936.1:0-11661 GCA_910592135.1 Racocetra fulgida | reverse complement strand
TTACACCTGATCCTGAAATTCGATTGGTCGTTATTACAAGGGGTGGAAAACATTTTGTGGGACAGCTACCTAAAATGATCCCGTGCTACTAAACACGTGTCAACCAAATCTACCATGTCACTATTGCTCTACAATCGTTTCAGCATAAAAATAATGGTATGCACTTCATTATTTAAAAACTAAAGAGAAAACATTATATTAAATTATTTTTAAATTTTGATATTTTTAACTGGATAATAGGTTCTTTATATGAAATGAATATTTTGCAGTATTTACTACAAGAGGTTCAACTATGTGAATAATAAATAGACTGTTCAATATGGGCATAGAAATAATGTTTTAGAGGCTTCATTGCCAATTTTTATATTATAAATGTGTAGGATCAAATTCATTAATTTTAACACAAACTTTGAAAAAAGTATAGATTATGTTAAAAATGCTGTAAAGATTACAGTTTCAGTTGTTTCAATGCTAACTGCATAAATTTTATAGTCCAAGCTTAATAACATTAAAAATATTAGCTGCACACAGAGTTGGGATAACTTACCTAATAATGTAACTTACATTGTAAGTTACATTATAAATTATATAGCTTTATATAAGTTACAAATATATAATGTTAATGCAGGTCAACTTTGAGATTAAGTCCAGCTAGCATTAAAAATACAAGTGACTCTTAATATAAGAAGGTTTCCAGATCCAACCAAATTCTTTTTTATATCAAGAGTTTCTTATAACAAAAGTCTCTTATTATAAGAAACACAGGTCAAAAATATGAATATCAGATACCGATATTTACTAATTGCTAACTATTAGCACCAAAAATCTGATATATATTGGCAATATATAAAAAAATATTAGAAGTATATCAAGTTAAAAATAAATATAGTATAATTAAATATATATATATATATGCGAAATGATATGCAAATAATAAATAAATTCTATATATATAAAATTCATATATCTATATAAAAATATATTAAGTATGTTATACAGTATATAAGTAAAACATTATACAAATAGTGATATATTTTATACATGGGTGCTTTTTAATAGAAAAGGAGGAAAAAGTTTTTAATAACCTTTTTTTAAATTTTAAATTAAAATATCTTAATAACTACTAAATTAAATTTAATAATTTTTTTTTTTTTTAGTTTTAAGGTGAGGCCTTGCTCATATCTTTATTAATAATTTTTAGAATAGCAACAATATAAATTATTACAGTGTAGTTGCTGAAGCTTCTACTTATAAGAATTTGTAAAGCTACTACTATTTGTACCAGTACAAATAAAAATGAAAATTACATGCAAGAATAAGAGCTCAGACAGAGAAAAATTTATTTGTGACCTAAACCTACTAAAGTGGTCAGAAACTCACCTAGGTTACTATAGTTAAAATATAATTTAAAGAAATACTGTACTTAGCCCAATGTATAGACTAAGAATTAATTTTCTTTTTGGCCTGGCCAACTGGTAGACAGGCTCCAGTATGTGGGTGTAGTTGGTCAGGTATTTCACATAAGCAAGAATATATATATGCCCTTTGAATATGATTAGTATTTTTGGGTTGCTGATTCGAAACTGAATTATTAGAATCTGAGTCATCAAGATGTTGAGTAATGTCAAAATTTTTGAAGTATAGATAAGTTAGGTGTTGTTGTTTTTTTCAATTAGCAAAGTTTATGTAATAAGGTTTCCACACTTGATCATATAATTGTTCATTAATTTTAAGTAATAAGTTAATAATAGTGTTAGATGCTATTTTATAGGGAATATTATAATTTTGAATAGTTTGAACTAAAGATCAAAGAATTAGACCCTTAAGAGTAGGTTCTATATAGTATGAGTAGAGTTGAGGAGCTATATTGTAAAATGCTTCGTGCTTGTAGATTTTTTGGATTAGGTCTTCTAGTTCATTGTTGGATATATCAAGTTCAGAAGAGTAAAGATAATTTGTGATTGTGGATAGAAATAATTGATGAAATAAAGATGGGTTTGTGCAGGTATGCCAATGTGATGGAGAGTTTGGAGAGTTGCAGTGAAAGCAGTTGTCACTAAAAAAGGTCTTAGGATATAATGTATGGTAGAGAGAATATGTAGAGAGCTCATTAAGTAGTATTTTAATTTTAAAGAACTTGAGTTGATTAAGTTTGAAGTTTGTAAGGTTGTATGTGGGTTTGTGATTGTAGTTAAAGTAAAGCAAAGTAGATCTCCAATCTATTTGTTGATTGAGTAAGGACCATTCATTGTTCTGTTTTTGAGATGATCATATTGCCAAAATATGGGCTTTACAGATAGTTTAATAAAGTATCTGGTAGAATATTCTACTGGATACAATTCTTCTTCCCATTACAGAATATGATATGGATTATAGAAGTTAGTATAGTTAAAATCTAGTGATGTTTGGAGCATATATTGTTTAGCTAAAGAATCAGCTAAATTATTAAAAGTATTGTCAGTATGAGCCTGAACTTTGTGAAAAGTAATATATAAATTGAAGAATTGGATTAAATTAAGAAGAGAGTGCCATAGAGGTTATGCATTAAATTTTAGAATTTTGTTATGATAGAATTAAGCTTAGTAAATTTGGAAATAACAGATTGTAAATTTGTATAAATATTGATAGAGGAGTTGCATGGAGTAGTTGAAATTGCAAATAGAATAGATAAAAGTTCAGCTTTATAAGAAGTTGGCCATAAGTGAATCTTGGCTGAGAATTTGTAAATTATTTGGTTATTGTTATCTACTTGGACCCAACCTATGCCTATAGAACACTGATTGGTGTCTATATCAATAACTGATCCATTAATACATTAGATGATGACCAAACATCTAATCCTGATGACAATATGCTAATAGATGATGACTTAACTACTACTCCAAAAAAACCTCCTAATACTCCAAAATCCTATGCTGAAACACTTCTATCCAACACTCCTCAATCTCACTCATTTAATCCTTTTATTAAACATTTCTTCTACAAACTCCATTAATGCAGCTACTATTTCATTAATTGATACAACTGTTGTATTTAATAAAGGGAATGATGTAAGTGTGAGGCAGTAAAGCCCATTTATGTGGAGAACCATTTATATGTTGGTCAGACCTAACATACAGGGCAGACTATGGTATCCTGCACAGCTGTGAGAACAAAGCTTGAAACAGTGAACAACTCTGTAGAAGAAACACTATTAAAGTCACATCCAACATCTTTAGAATCCTGTGATTTCAACTCCTGCTATAACATTTTTCTTTTCTTTTATAACCTTCTGCTTCTACCTTACAATCAAACACTTGAAACATTTTTAGTCCACCTAAAAAATCAAAAATTTAACAATAATATTACTTTCTCAGTCAATCATTTCTCTAACAAAGTTCATATATACTTACCTTACAACCAACATCTGCTTCCAAATTACACTTTAATTGAACAATTTTTAATAACCAAATACTTAGACCTGCCTATTAAAACCAAAAAAACATTCTAATATAATACACTTAATCTAATAGAGATTTCAGAAAACACTTTATTCTCAACATCTACACTATCTCCAACAGTTTCTAAACCAAATCTAGACTAATCTGAACACCTTTCTGATGAACTGCTTTTATTTTTACAGGATTCTAACTACAATACTCCAAGTTTACCTACCTTAGCCTCCACATCTGCAAACCACATTCTCACTAACAGTCTCTCTTACCAACACTCTAACCACATTAGAGACCTATACCTTAACATTGCTACTCATAATTTTTGAGGTTTCAATTCATTTACCAAAAAAGATGCATGGCAAAACTACTGTCTCCACAATAACATCACTATTGCAAGCATAACTGAAACAAAAATTTCTAACAAACCTAACCTATTCTTTTGTAATAATAACTAATTTACATACTACTGGGCCAATTCAGAGATCTCAGCTGAAGAAACAGTTCTTATGATTCACAACCATTTCAAACCACATATACACACATCCTGGTGGTGCAATTGCACTTGACCTTTTCTTTAAAAGTCAAATTAAACTTCGAATTATATCAGTTTACCTTTTTTCTACTGATCTATACAAAAGAAATATCACACAAGATACAGTCATTAACTGGATCAAACAAGCACACAAACAAAACCTTATCCAATTATCCTTAGAAACTTTAATACACAAAACTACACATACAGTTCTTTTTCAAAATACAAGCTGATCAACATTCTAAACTACTCTAACATATATAACATTGGCATCCACTTCAACAACACCCATTTTATTTGGTCCAATAATACAAGTAGTAGCCGTATTGATTATATTTAGACAGACCAATTCAATATATAGTTTCTTCTATTTTACAACTTGGACAATAGCAAGTCAAGCACTAATAGTGATCACCTCATTCTTTTAACAACCTGGACCTTCTTTAATGCATATAGCAAACCATCATAACAACATACTGGAATTAGCCATAGAATCTTTAACTACAAACTAATGTCATCAGAAAAATGGACTGAATTCTCAGATCTCTTATCATCCAAGCTTCAATCACACACCTCTTACCACTTAAACCTCAGAAAGTCTTGAGACAATCTGAATAAGATTAAACACTCTGTTATCTATGTTGCAATACAATTAATCCCTAACAAAATTAGCTGCAAATGCAGCTATAATCATAAATACACACCTCACAATACTTTGTTTTATCTATCTCTCAAAAAACTTGGACACCTAATCAAAATAGTTAAAAATATTAGCAACAACAACATCATTAATATTCTTTATATAAATAATCAAATCAATACTCTTAACTACAAATCTTAATACAATCTTCAACCTCTCTCTTCATCAGACTTATCCCACCTTAACCAATAGATCAAACATGCTCAAGATATCTGGAAACAACTCTACAATACATGCCAAATGGAGAACTTCTTGTTACTGCGACAACAAATTTAAGAAACATCAGAAAAAAGATGCAACACCCTTGTAGCTTGGCCTATACAAGCTATCAACAGCATTTTGAATCGATATCACTTACCTATTCAATTTTCAAATATTAAACTGCTAAATGAACTTATTACGGAACCCCACCTTATCAAACAACATATCCAAGCACACTTTGAAAATTGGACTGCACACAAACCTATTAACTATTCATTATTCTTAAACTTCTGGCAACAACATTATATACCATGCTTATATATCAACTCTAACTGGTATAACAGTTTAACTGCAACAATTACAGAAGATGAAGTGCTTTGCACTATTGCAAAACTTCCTAATAGCAAAGTTTGTGGCCCTACTAGCATAAGCTATAAAATGCTTAAGCATTAAGGCTCTATCTGTATTTAAGCCCTAACTGCTCTCTTTAATCAGTGTCTTACTACAGGCAACATATCAAAACAATGGAAACATAGAAGAATTTATTCCATTTCCAAATGTAATACCTTCAATGATGATCTCAACCTTACAAGGCACATTAGCTTGATTGAACATACACAAAAAATCTATACAAAAATACTCATCAATAAACTTAACAATGTATTTTTACAGCATCCTATTTTATCTCCCTTTAACTATGTCGCCTTACCTGGCAACAGCGCCTCAATCCCTATTTACATTCTTAACAACCTTCTTGAAGATGCAATCCAGAGAGTGTCATCCATATAAGTGAGAACAAAGCAATAAGTCTGAAGTTTGTTGAAGGTTTTTTCTTTAAGATTAGTGATCTATGATGTTTTAATTGTATATCTAGTAAATTGGTAATGAATATAAGTAATGAGAGGGTCATAGTATATTCTTCACAATAGGGGAGTAATAGTTTTACCTTGATCTATGCTATTATATACTGGATATGAAGAAGTAAGTTCAAAATTAGTGATAACTTGGTTGTGTTGAGCTGTAAAGAGGTCATAAATAGTATTGATAATAGAAGTAGATAAAGAGAGATGAAGTAGTGATTGTTTTAAGAGGTTAAAGTTAACAGAGTCATAGGCTTTGCTCATGGCTTGAGATAATAGCTTATGTCTTTTTGTTTGTATGCTGCATCTTCTAGAAGGTTGTTAAGAATGTAAATAGGGATTGAGGCGCTGTTGCCAGGTAAGGCGACATAGTTAAAGGGAGATAAAATAGGATGCTGTAAAAATACATTGTTAAGTTTATTGATGAGTATTTTTGTATAGATTTTTTGTGTATGTTCAATCAAGCTAATGTGCCTTGTAAGGTTGAGATCATCATTGAAGGTATTACATTTGGAAATGGAATAAATTCTTCTATGTTTCCATTGTTTTGATATGTTGCCTGTAGTAAGACACTGATTAAAGAGAGCAGTTAGGGCTTAAATACAGATAGAGCCTTAATGCTTAAGCATTTTATAGCTTATGCTAGTAGGGCCACAAACTTTGCTATTAGGAAGTTTTGCAATAGTGCAAAGCACTTCATCTTCTGTAATTGTTGCAGTTAAACTGTTATACCAGTTAGAGTTGATATATAAGCATGGTATATAATGTTGTTGCCAGAAGTTTAAGAATAATGAATAGTTAATAGGTTTGTGTGCAGTCCAATTTTCAAAGTGTGCTTGGATATGTTGTTTGATAAGGTGGGGTTCCGTAATAAGTTCATTTAGCAGTTTAATATTTGAAAATTGAATAGGTAAGTGATATCGATTCAAAATGCTGTTGATAGCTTGTATAGGCCAAGCTACAAGGGTGTTGCATCTTTTTTCTGATGTTTCTTAAATTTGTTGTCGCAGTAACAAGAAGTTCTCCATTTGGCATGTATTGTAGAGTTGTTTCCAGATATCTTGAGCATGTTTGATCTATTGGTTAAGGTGGGATAAGTCTGATGAAGAGAGAGGTTGAAGATTGTATTAAGATTTGTAGTTAAGAGTATTGATTTGATTATTTATATAAAGAATATTAATGATGTTGTTGTTGCTAATATTTTTAACTATTTTGATTAGGTGTCCAAGTTTTTTGAGAGATAGATAAAACAAAGTATTGTGAGGTGTGTATTTATGATTATAGCTGCATTTGCAGCTAATTTTGTTAGGGATTAATTGTATTGCAACATAGATAACAGAGTGTTTAATCTTATTCAGATTGTCTCAAGACTTTCTGAGGTTTAAGTGGTAAGAGGTGTGTGATTGAAGCTTGGATGATAAGAGATCTGAGAATTCAGTCCATTTTTCTGATGACATTAGTTTGTAGTTAAAGATTCTATGGCTAATTCCAGTATGTTGTTATGATGGTTTGCTATATGCATTAAAGAAGGTCCAGGTTGTTAAAAGAATGAGGTGATCACTATTAGTGCTTGACTTGCTATTGTCCAAGTTGTAAAATAGAAGAAACTATATATTGAATTGGTCTGTCTAAATATAATCAATACGGCTACTACTTGTATTATTGGACCAAATAAAATGGGTGTTGTTGAAGTGGATGCCAATGTTATATATGTTAGAGTAGTTTAGAATGTTGATCAGCTTGTATTTTGAAAAAGAACTGTATGTGTAGTTTTGTGTATTAAAGTTTCTAAGGATAATTGGATAAGGTTTTGTTTGTGTGCTTGTTTGATCCAGTTAATGACTGTATCTTGTGTGATATTTCTTTTGTATAGATCAGTAGAAAAAAGGTAAACTGATATAATTCGAAGTTTAATTTGACTTTTAAAGAAAAGGTCAAGTGCAATTGCACCACCAGGATGTGTGTATATGTGGTTTGAAATGGTTGTGAATCATAAGAACTGTTTCTTCAGCTGAGATCTCTGAATTGGCCCAGTAGTATGTAAATTAGTTATTATTACAAAAGAATAGGTTAGGTTTGTTAGAAATTTTTGTTTCAGTTATGCTTGCAATAGTGATGTTATTGTGGAGACAGTAGTTTTGCCATGCATCTTTTTTGGTAAATGAATTGAAACCTCAAAAATTATGAGTAGCAATGTTAAGGTATAGGTCTCTAATGTGGTTAGAGTGTTGGTAAGAGAGACTGTTAGTGAGAATGTGGTTTGCAGATGTGGAGGCTAAGGTAGGTAAACTTGGAGTATTGTAGTTAGAATCCTGTAAAAATAAAAGCAGTTCATCAGAAAGGTGTTCAGATTAGTCTAGATTTGGTTTAGAAACTGTTGGAGATAGTGTAGATGTTGAGAATAAAGTGTTTTCTGAAATCTCTATTAGATTAAGTGTATTATATTAGAATGTTTTTTTGGTTTTAATAGGCAGGTCTAAGTATTTGGTTATTAAAAATTGTTCAATTAAAGTGTAATTTGGAAGCAGATGTTGGTTGTAAGGTAAGTATATATGAACTTTGTTAGAGAAATGATTGACTGAGAAAGTAATATTATTGTTAAATTTTTGATTTTTTAGGTGGACTAAAAATGTTTCAAGTGTTTGATTGTAAGGTAGAAGCAGAAGGTTATAAAAGAAAAGAAAAATGTTATAGCAGGAGTTGAAATCACAGGATTCTAAAGATGTTGGATGTGACTTTAATAGTGTTTCTTCTACAGAGTTGTTCACTGTTTCAAGCTTTGTTCTCACAGCTGTGCAGGATACCATAGTCTGCCCTGTATGTTAGGTCTGACCAACATATAAATGGTTCTCCACATAAATGGGCTTTACTGCCTCACACTTACATCATTCCCTTTATTAAATACAACAGTTGTATCAATTAATGAAATAGTAGCTGCATTAATGGAGTTTGTAGAAGAAATGTTTAATAAAAGGATTAAATGAGTGAGATTGAGGAGTGTTGGATAGAAGTGTTTCAGCATAGGATTTTGGAGTATTAGGAGGTTTTTTTGGAGTAGTAGTTAAGTCATCATCTATTAGCATATTGTCATCAGGATTAGATGTTTGGTCATCATCTAATGTATTAATGGATCAGTTATTGATATAGACACCAATCAGTGTTCTATAGGCATAGGTTGGGTCCAAGTAGATAACAATAACCAAATAATTTACAAATTCTCAGCCAAGATTCACTTATGGCCAACTTCTTATAAAGCTGAACTTTTATCTATTCTATTTGCAATTTCAACTACTCCATGCAACTCCTCTATCAATATTTATACAAATTTACAATCTGTTATTTCCAAATTTACTAAGCTTA
Source organism: Racocetra fulgida (assembly GCA_910592135.1). NCBI lineage: Eukaryota > Fungi > Glomeromycota > Glomeromycetes > Diversisporales > Gigasporaceae > Racocetra > Racocetra fulgida. The sequence goes on along the minus strand of CAJVPZ010002936.1, from coordinate 2,574 downwards.
ATTCTATCATAACAAAATTCTAAAATTTAATGCATAACCTCTATGGCACTCTCTTCTTAATTTAATCCAATTCTTCAATTTATATATTACTTTTCACAAAGTTCAGGCTCATACTGACAATACTTTTAATAATTTAGCTGATTCTTTAGCTAAACAATATATGCTCCAAACATCACTAGATTTTAACTATACTAACTTCTATAATCCATATCATATTCTGTAATGGGAAGAAGAATTGTATCCAGTAGAATATTCTACCAGATACTTTATTAAACTATCTGTAAAGCCCATATTTTGGCAATATGATCATCTCAAAAACAGAACAATGAATGGTCCTTACTCAATCAACAAATAGATTGGAGATCTACTTTGCTTTACTTTAACTACAATCACAAACCCACATACAACCTTACAAACTTCAAACTTAATCAACTCAAGTTCTTTAAAATTAAAATACTACTTAATGAGCTCTCTACATATTCTCTCTACCATACATTATATCCTAAGACCTTTTTTAGTGACAACTGCTTTCACTGCAACTCTCCAAACTCTCCATCACATTGGCATACCTGCACAAACCCATCTTTATTTCATCAATTATTTCTATCCACAATCACAAATTATCTTTACTCTTCTGAACTTGATATATCCAACAATGAACTAGAAGACCTAATCCAAAAAATCTACAAGCACGAAGCATTTTACAATATAGCTCCTCAACTCTACTCATACTATATAGAACCTACTCTTAAGGGTCTAATTCTTTGATCTTTAGTTCAAACTATTCAAAATTATAATATTCCCTATAAAATAGCATCTAACACTATTATTAACTTATTACTTAAAATTAATGAACAATTATATGATCAAGTGTGGAAACCTTATTACATAAACTTTGCTAATTGAAAAAAACAACAACACCTAACTTATCTATACTTCAAAAATTTTGACATTACTCAACATCTTGATGACTCAGATTCTAATAATTCAGTTTCGAATCAGCAACCCAAAAATACTAATCATATTCAAAGGGCATATATATATTCTTGCTTATGTGAAATACCTGACCAACTACACCCACATACTGGAGCCTGTCTACCAGTTGGCCAGGCCAAAAAGAAAATTAATTCTTAGTCTATACATTGGGCTAAGTACAGTATTTCTTTAAATTATATTTTAACTATAGTAACCTAGGTGAGTTTCTGACCACTTTAGTAGGTTTAGGTCACAAATAAATTTTTCTCTGTCTGAGCTCTTATTCTTGCATGTAATTTTCATTTTTATTTGTACTGGTACAAATAGTAGTAGCTTTACAAATTCTTATAAGTAGAAGCTTCAGCAACTACACTGTAATAATTTATATTGTTGCTATTCTAAAAATTATTAATAAAGATATGAGCAAGGCCTCACCTTAAAACTAAAAAAAAAAAAAATTATTAAATTTAATTTAGTAGTTATTAAGATATTTTAATTTAAAATTTAAAAAAAGGTTATTAAAAACTTTTTCCTCCTTTTCTATTAAAAAGCACCCATGTATAAAATATATCACTATTTGTATAATGTTTTACTTATATACTGTATAACATACTTAATATATTTTTATATAGATATATGAATTTTATATATATAGAATTTATTTATTATTTGCATATCATTTCGCATATATATATATATATTTAATTATACTATATTTATTTTTAACTTGATATACTTCTAATATTTTTTTATATATTGCCAATATATATCAGATTTTTGGTGCTAATAGTTAGCAATTAGTAAATATCGGTATCTGATATTCATATTTTTGACCTGTGTTTCTTATAATAAGAGACTTTTGTTATAAGAAACTCTTGATATAAAAAAGAATTTGGTTGGATCTGGAAACCTTCTTATATTAAGAGTCACTTGTATTTTTAATGCTAGCTGGACTTAATCTCAAAGTTGACCTGCATTAACATTATATATTTGTAACTTATATAAAGCTATATAATTTATAATGTAACTTACAATGTAAGTTACATTATTAGGTAAGTTATCCCAACTCTGTGTGCAGCTAATATTTTTAATGTTATTAAGCTTGGACTATAAAATTTATGCAGTTAGCATTGAAACAACTGAAACTGTAATCTTTACAGCATTTTTAACATAATCTATACTTTTTTCAAAGTTTGTGTTAAAATTAATGAATTTGATCCTACACATTTATAATATAAAAATTGGCAATGAAGCCTCTAAAACATTATTTCTATGCCCATATTGAACAGTCTATTTATTATTCACATAGTTGAACCTCTTGTAGTAAATACTGCAAAATATTCATTTCATATAAAGAACCTATTATCCAGTTAAAAATATCAAAATTTAAAAATAATTTAATATAATGTTTTCTCTTTAGTTTTTAAATAATGAAGTGCATACCATTATTTTTATGCTGAAACGATTGTAGAGCAATAGTGACATGGTAGATTTGGTTGACACGTGTTTAGTAGCACGGGATCATTTTAGGTAGCTGTCCCACAAAATGTTTTCCACCCCTTGTAATAACGACCAATCGAATTTCAGGATCAGGTGTAA
>CAJVPZ010002935.1:0-11661 GCA_910592135.1 Racocetra fulgida | reverse complement strand
TTAGTTTGTCTTAATATCGCCCATCTTCATCTCTACCTTACTGAGAAATACCAAACTATTAACTATATCAAGTTCGCCAAAGACTTTAACTTCACCCCAAAGAAGTTTCACATTACTGCCGAAACCAGATCTTATGATTCTGAGGAACCTTACCTCACAATCTCCTCAAACTCTAGATATAACACCAAAGTACACTTATTGGGGTTGAGCCTCAAGTTTGCTTCACATAACATAACCAGAACTACATCAACATGTTCCAAGTGCTTTTCGAAGTTCAGGGAGTAAACATTCATATCATCTATATAGGCCAGCACAAAGTCCCACATCACTTGTTGCAGCATATAATCCATCAACCACTGGAAAGTAGCAAAAGCATTTGTCAAGCCGAATAACATTATCATAAACTCATATAGCCTGAATTTCATCATAAACACTGTTTTTTTATAATCCCAGAGATGGACACCAACCTGCCAAAATCTGCTTGCAAGATCCAAGATAGTGTATCAGACCAAATTCTTTAGGACACCCAGTAATTCATTAATTCTTGGTAGTGGGTAGCTGTCATGTTTCATCTATTGATTGAGCTTTCAGAAGTCCACACACAACCTCATTTTCCTATTTTTTTTCTTTCTAGCATGACACAAGATGCCCACAGGCTACACGACAGTCGAATTAATCTAGCTTCTTCCATGCGCTTGATTTCTTGGCCTATGAACTCATGCTCCAATTTTGACATAGGGTAAAACTTTTGCTTCATCGGAGTACCTTCCTCTGTATATATTTTATGTTAGACGACCAACATCCTTCCAAGCTGATTAGGTTCCATGCAAAAACATCCTTGTATTTATCTAAGACTTTCATCATCTGACTTTGCTGTTCAAGGATCATGTTTCCAAGGTTGTACTAGTTCTTTGGCTTCCCTTCCTCATGCTAATAGTCCTTTCAATCTATTGTCTCATTCTACAAACAATCCATTTTGTTATGTCTTTTCCTTAAATATACTCTACATACAATATCGGCCTTTTTTTGTATAGGGTAGAACTTAAAATACAAATATGTTTGCTTATTAAGCCTTCTTCTTTCTCAAATTCCTCTTTGTCACTTGACATTAATTCATCATTGTCACTACTATCGTCATCATTGGCGGCACTTTCATCCTCCTCATCTGCTTTTGCTTTTCCTTTTCCATTCTTTCAAGAAACTTGATCTCTAATGTTTGCCAGTTTACAATACTTAGTTGGCACCTTTATTTTTTTATCCCCATCACTTATCATTAACTCACACAATTCCCAATCCAATCAGGCTCTTGCCTTTTTCATCTAATCGTTTCTTATGATTATCGTATAATTTCTAGCATTGGTTACAACAGCATGAGACATTATAGTTTTGCTACTGACGGTTACAGAGAATTCGTCAATTTCTCTTAGCAGTCTTTTTTTGCTCACCATGTACTCCCACCATCATTACTATAGAAGATTGGTCAATCATTATTCCAGAGTCCTTGAGAAATTCCGCAGAAATGACACAGTCGGACGATCTACTATCCAAGATCAGAATGATCAGTTGACCATTTACTTGAGCATCACAATACATTAACATTGTGTATACTTCGTTACTACAATTAAGGCAGAATTCGGCAAGCTTTTCTTTGGTCACCCTACAAGGGCGTAGAACTTTCAATGCCTCTTTCTGCACACTTGGAGCAGCTGAAAGAGTTGTGTATAGGTGATGTCAGCCTTCTTATTCTGCAGGTCTATTATTATTGAGTATAGTTAGATTTTTGCTATTACTGGGGCTTAACAGGCTTTGTTACTTTTCTTTTCATGATCTTTTTCTTGTCCGCTTGACCATTTGTTTGATTATTCGTTTGAGTGCTTCCTTGATTACTTTCTTTATTGTGATTAGTCACAGGTGGGGTTTCTTCTTTAACAGATTCATCATTATTACTACGCCTTCTCTTTGCCATATAAGCCACCTTTATTATACTTACCAAGGGGTTTACAGACGGTTGCGCACTCTCACCCTTTAAAGATGTGCTTCTTAGTTTAAATAATCCATGCGTTCTGCAATTGGACTAACATTGCTTGCACCCTGGGGACCTCTTCTATTGGCCTATTATTATTAACAGAGCAATTATTTTGGTTTTGCATTAGTGGCTTGTTTCCTTCTCCATTCATTTGCTTAGGGGTTGGGTATTCAAGAGTGATGTGTTCGGGTTGGTGGCAAGAGTAATACATGAGGGTTAATTGGTCCTTTCGGGACGAATTTTATTAGCAGAGGGGTGGGGTCAACTATGATTATTATCATTGTTATTGTTATTCTTCATTATAGTCACTACCTTCTGTAACATGGCCATTATTTGATTTACAGAGTTAGTCAAAGTTTGAGTTTGGATGGGTATTGTAGGCTGGGCAGTGCTATACGTTGGCTGAGATGGTGGTACTATAGTTTGGGCTGTAGAACAAGCTTAGTATAAGGGTGCTACTGCATGGGTCATTAGATACATCAAAGGATTATACAAAGCAGATGATCTATAAGCTGCTATTCCTCAAGCAAAGGTCATTTCACAAGTTTAGACCCTTTCGATTGCTTTTTAAAGATTGTTCAGCATAAACAGTTCTACTGTAAATGACAAATTGGGCGCAATCCTTGAACAAACATTTGAGCCTTCATTATCTCAGGGTATTGGTTTCCAACTTGGCATACCCAGTTAAACATTATCAACATATTTGCGGCATACTAGTCTACTGATTCTCCTATATATTGTCATTGGGATAGTAATTCATTATTCTACTAGTTAATCAGGGTGGGGGTACAGAAAGCCTGCTTGAACTGGTACATGAAACTTTAACATGGGGTCTCTTCATATTCCCAGTATCATACTCCATTATTACTGTACGTTTGGTTTTCCCACCATAGAGCAGCGAGAACAGTGAGATGAGCATCTACAACTGCAAGTCACCTTGTTTCTACAATATTATTTGCTTTGAATGCTCTTGTTACTGCATCTATCCATTCAACGGGATCCTGATTTCCTCCACTGAACATTGAGATCTTGACTACACTATGTTTGTTTAACTTGTTGTAGGATTGTTGAGGCTGTGCTAACAGATATAGCCAGGGCGGCCCCCCAAAGTACTGTTACACGATCGACACACCACAGCTGCAGCCGCAGCAAAATGATCCCCACCAATCAGATAACATCATCTATATAAGCGATTTATGATGCCGATGCCGATAATCGTATAGTTAACAGTTGCAGTCTTTCGCTAAAAACGAAGATAGAAGAAGGGCTCTTATGACTGATTTTTATTACATTAACATCCAAAACATTCCATTGCTATACTGGCGAGGCTTTATAAATTATATTTATTATTTGTTTTAATTTATTTAAATTTATTAATACAATATTATATTTTCATTTTACTAAAATTTTTTGGAAAGATATTACTTCTACAGCAGAAATATTACGGATTTGAATCGATCATGTTAGAACCCACAAGCTGTAAAAGGTATGAAAGCTTCTGGCCACTTTACTTATGCGATCTTACCAAGCTTTTACTTACTCTTCCTCATTATCGTTTATACCGTTCACATCCTCAGGATATGGTAAATACATAAGATATGGCTTATTGCTATTTTCAGGCTTCCAGGTCACTTGTCTATGCCTTCGTCGTACTACAGCTTGAATATTCTCTTCCATTTGCATCAGGCGGCTCCATTTCATCATGTTCCTAACATGTAGCCAATTATTGGCAGACTTCTCTGAACAAATCCACTCAAATGCCTTTGTAAACAATTCCCAATTTGATTCGACATAAGCACATGCCTCCTCACTTGGATCTTCATCCACATTAACGTCATAACTATCTAGTGGGCTATCGGCAGTAGCTTCAACGCTATGATCTTCAGCAACTTGAGCTAGGACTTGGTTTTCAGGATCATTTAGAATAAGGAATGGGGGTGTTGTACGGCGTTCAAATTTTCCTCTGAGCAAACGTCGTCTTTTTCTGTCTGGTGTATTTGTAGTTGGTCTTACCAAATGCTTACACAGTAGGAAATGATTTTTAAAAAACGCCGGGCAGCTACAAACCCATTGGGTAATCTCAGTAAAATATGGACCTCCTGAGCCTCTTATGTCAATACTTCGCTTTCTCTTACTAGACCTTTTAGCACGTATTTCTGCCCGCTTTTCATCACTTGCGCTGGCATAAACCCATTCCTTCTTGAAGTCCTCCCACCAATCAGGTTCTACTACACCAATTAAAATTTGTGAAAACCGGTTTTTATGTGCTGGCATCACTTCAGTGAGAAGTGTCTACAATAGAAGGTCTAACCTAGGTTGGTTAAAACGATGCAAATAATGTCATTTGATTACACTCCAATGTGCTTCTATTTTCATCGTAGTTTTACCTTGTTTAAATTATTTGAATTATTATTTGTAAGTAAAATAAAAAATTAAATATTATTTAATTAAATAATAGGATTACTTACTGTAAGGAATAGTTGGCTTAGTTGACCTGGCCCAAAGATACCATCGTTGCAATGAGTACCAATTGGTCCACAAATAGGCCCAGAGTAACCGTAATTCATGCTCAGTACAAAATTTATACATTTCTTCTACTGCACTTCGTCTAATAGCTTCTGGCGTTACCGTATTTCCCTGGCATAGGTATATGTTGGTTAGTTTGATTTAGAAAATTAATTGTAATTTTTTTTGTTAGTTTAGTATTGAACTAATTAAACAACTTTTTACATTACTAATACTTGTAGCTAACAACATGACATTCTTATACGACCCTATTATAAACAAAAACAGGCGTTCTGACGTTTTTTACTGATTATCAAAATGATTAATAGCAATAATATAATTTATAATATAATATATAATAAAATATATTATCGCTATTAATCATTTTAATAATCAGTAAAAAATGTCAGAACGGCATTTTGATAGACCATCTCTCATTTCTAATTTACTTTAGATTCACAATATATCTGGCATTGCAAGATGTGAAACGGATGACGATAAGTTTTGAATTTGTTTTAAAATTTAAAAAATTTTTTTTTAATGGTTAGATTAGAATTTAAGATAAAGGTCTATAAATCAGAGTATATTTGGGATTAGACCCAATTTGCAGCATTATCCCTGACATTGATGAAAACTAATGTGAATCTTCTTTAAGGCAGGTCAATAAAAATGGTCAAATGGTCTAAAACAATGTTTTTGCCTATTGTAAAGGGAAAAAAAACATAACGATTATATCTATCTCTACCTGGGCATCCACTGGTATTAACAGATGCATGTCGAAGTGATTTTGTATTAGATCTAAAATCGCCTCTCTACATGTAGGTGGGCAGACAACATATGTTTGTGAATTACAGTCAGCTTCCAATGGGTAGAAGGTAGGATCAATGAAATCAAATTCACTAGCCGCTTGACTAGAATTATAAATCACGGTTATTAATCCACTATTTCTTGAGGATTTTGCCTTCTCTTCAAGCTTCCGTTTTATTGCCCGGTTCATGTGCCAGGAACATAATTGCACTACCGATACACCCCACACTTTGGATATGGCATTAATTTCCGCAAAGTCTTTGTCAGTTAATACAAACTTTGGATTTATATTATATGACTTAATGGCTTCCATAAACCTTTCTAATATACTGGTACGCTTTCCACTTATATTTCTTGCTTTCGTAGTATCCATTATAAGATAGGCAATGGGGAATCCAGTTCCTTCAACATCAGCAACAATACAATAAAGTTTATATCGCCCACGCGCCGTTTTATAAGTAGCGTCTATATAAATCTCAGTAATATTAATACTTAGATTATTAATTTCTTTTAGCAGAGGGTAACGAAGGCAAGAGATATGGACTCTGTATTTTGTATTTCTAAGCACTTAAAGAAATTCTGGTTTATGTGCTCATCAAGCAATTTTAAGCTGGATTCGAATGGGTCACTGTGATGCTGATAGATGTTTTTTTCCGCTAAAGACTTCCAGTAGTGTATACGTTTGCGTGAGTACTTTGAAATATCAAACCCTTTGCGCTGCAAATGATTTATCAATTCAACTATACTGAGATGGGCATATAATTTAATTTCTTCTAATAGTTCATCTGACATCGCGATGCAGGGGCTTGGGCGTGGATGAAGATGTCCATAGCAAATATCCACCTTCACAATACCAATAGCAGTATCAACACGCATTATAACTTTACCTTTACAGTTATAACGTGTATATCTTTTGCGGTTGGAATCTTTATATTCTTCACTTTGTGCTTCTTTCGATAGGCAGCACAAATATGTGAATCTACTGACTGACTCTCCAAACTTTTTTGACACATCTACTTCTTGATATCTTTAGCGACAGTGAAGGGGACGAAAAGAGTGAAAGGAAAAGGCGGTGATATATTTTAAGTTATATTAGACTAGAGGTTGGATTTGAATTTCTGAAATTTGAATTTTATATTGAAATTCGAATCTAAATTCGAATTTCAATATAAAATTTAAATTTCAGGAATTTGAATTAAACCTTTATCATATTAACAAATTAACTTACACCCATAAATAATCGTCTCCTCCTTCAATTTCATTAATAACAAGGCAAGCGACTTCTTTTGCTATCATATTTTGTGTATCTATATTCATATTTATTAATAGCTTTATTTGATAAGCTATGTTAGCTACCCCATCAGTGTCCGCACTTGCCGTTAGCTCTTGAATCCTATCTGCGATAAAGTCTCCTACTTCAAGACAATCGATTTCAACATACTCAGTGTTCCAATTATCCTCTTGATTACTAATAGTTTCTAGTTGGTCACTTGATTCAATATTAGTAGAATTCGTGGCTTTCGCTGGAAGATTTTGCCTATTTCTTTTTCTTCTTCTGTCACGAAATACTTTACATATACTGCATGTTTTGTGCCGAACACCACCCCAAATAAATTCGTCTTGTATGCAATCAGTATCGCACCCGCTGCAGTGGCTTTTTTCCATTTGTAAGCACAAGATGATTTATGAATTGGGCTATTATTATTAAGGTATAATTTGATGAATCTTAAAACTCTGCGTTCGAATATTACTTGGCATCCATGGTAAGACGTAGCGATTATATTTATACAAAATATCAAGTAAGTTGACATACGCAAAAATTATTATAAATATTAATTGTATCATGGTTTATGAATTATCTAGGGCACAAAAGAAGTTTGCTGCACACGTATTACGAAGGGATAAAACGTACAAAGTTGATCTAGAAGCGATTAATATTTATAAAAGAAAATTTCATTATTAAAGAGAAGTTTAAAGTTAATTGTTCTGATTAAACATTTTAATCTTCTATTATTAACAATAAAATTAAATATTTTTTTATTTATAATATTCACGAGCAGTCTAGATCACGATCTTAATCATCGATATTTGGCATCACTATTATTGATACTTTATTATAATTATCGCAATTATCAGCAGAACAAATGATTATAATCATTGATGATTTCAATTTGGGTTGATGAAAGTATCAAACTAATCATTTTATTTATTTATTTTTATTAATTCTAGGCAAAATACGAATGGGTTCTTACATATACTGTACATACAAATAATGAAAAAATGACATATTCATAGATGATTTGTATGCATAATGTATTAATGTATAATGAATTGTGGGTTGGCATGAAAGTGAATAGACAAAGATAATTGATATGTAAGATCCTTTATATGTAAAAGATGATATAAAATTAATATAATAAAAAAGAACAATGCGACGATGATATTAATGGCAAGTCTTACTTTTTATTTCAAAAACAATACAGTTTATTAATATAAGGAATTAATAAACGAACAATACATTTAACTTAATAAAGAAAATAACAATGTACTTCATTTAACAAAGAAAGAATGACCGACAATGCATTTGTTAAATATTTATTTCAAATGATGGAGATATATAAAAGTAAAAGCCCACCAGAAATATTTATTTGTAAATTTAATATACAGATCTGAAAATTTAAAAGTTTGAAATATTAGAGTTTTTGTAATATAGGACCGGGAAAACTCTATTATAGGTCCCTGCTACAACAATATTCGAATACTACTATAAATTTTGAAATTGTGATAAACCTATCATAGATTCAATTATAAAGTTTTTGAAGTCCTCGACTTTATATGATTCACAAAAAAAAAGGTCACCGCTCTGAATTACTGATTCGTTTAATTATAAAAAAACCTGATTTGCAAACATATTAATCAAATTAGTTATGGCGGGGACCTATAATAAAGTTTTCACGGTCCTATTACGAACTTATTGACATGAAAATCAATTGGGTTATTTGAATTATTTTGAAGAAAGGAAATATTCTATTCCAAATGAAAATTAAATAAAAAAATATTAATGACCTCACCAGTAGGTATTTGTTTTAGAATTAAAATTTAGATTAGCGATAATCTAGTTTTCACCTTAAGATTCCTATTGAATACTTTCGAAAATCCATCGAAAGCACGAACAAATGATTTTTTTAGTAGTGTGTGTGAAGATAGCCAACTTTTGGTAGCATTTTCATTGTTATTTTACCTTATAATAATAGAACCTTGATACTCATCTTTTTATTGAAATTTGACTTTTTTTTTTTTAATTAAAAATAAAAGTTGCTGCCTTTAATAAATGCTTTCGACAGATACGTTATCGGGACCATAAATCGCTTATATAGGTGATGTTATCTGATTGGTGGGGATCATTTTGCTGCGGCTGCGGCTGTGGTGTGTCGATTGTATAACAGTACTTTGGGGGGGCCGCCCTGGCTATATCGTGCTAACACACTGCTATAACTTGCAATAACTGAATTGTTTGTTGATTGGGAACATCCTGCTGATCAAGGTTCGTCAAGGGGTTTAGACTATCCAAAAGACATTTATTTTGAAGAGAGTTGCCATTGTTAGGTGAGTTTTCATTATTTCTTAGTTCATAATCGTGACATTCGTTTCCAGGGTTCATATTGTTAAAGGTGTTTCTCTACATTTTATACCAATTATCCACCTATATTATTATTCTAATGATTCATTTATACTATTATATTGATATTCGTTTCCACTATTGTATCCACGCTTGTTCACACTATTGTTGTATACACATTCGTTCCTTTACTGTCATAGTGTTCATCCACACTTCTTTCCAAAATGTTTGCCTTCAACGTTATCCTTACATCCTTATCAATGTTCACTCACACAGTCTTTCCTAAGTTATATACACAACAATTACCAACGCTTATTACAATAATTATCAATGCTTGTTCTCACAATATTATTAACGTTCTTTCATATAATACTTTCGACAGTTACTCATATTCAATGTTTATCTACACACTTCAATGTATAATTAATATTATCAACTACTTATCCACATGATTATCGATACCCTCTATTGTTCATCCACACAATTGGCAAGAGCTTTTTATATATCCAAGCCAATTTAGTCCAGTGCCGTAAACATAAATCCTGATAGTAAGTAGCACAATCCAGATTCATATTTGGTAATAATTATTAATTGGAGTAGATATTGCTACTTCAATAAGGCTATATCTGCAAGTAGTCGTCACAGGTTATGCTCAGGTCACTTAGAGTCCAAGTTAGGTCACCACGTGTTATATATAGATCCAAATTAGGTCACTAGGGTTTCATATAGGTCAAGTTAGATTACCACAGGTTACGTTTAGGTTCAGGTTAGATTACCACAGGTTACTTGTTATTCGAAGTCAGAGCTTATTAGTTATTTATTATTGGGTCAATTAAAAATAAGTTTATGTCATGTATCCACTATACTTATTACTTGAGCAGAGTAAGAAAGAGTTACTTTATTTATTAAGCAAGTGTTCTATTTATGCATTTTGTAGGTAAGGGTTTCAAACCCGGATCTGAGGTTTCGAACCCAGATCTGGGGTTTCAGGCCCAGATCTGGGGTTCCACACCTGGACCCAGGGTTTCAAACCCTAACCTCGGGTTTTAAAACCATACATATGCTAATACTATTGTGACTTTGTAATTTACTGCTTTTACATAATAGAAAAGAAGAACTATACAACGAAAAATACAGGTAAAGAAAATTTCAAAGAAATTTTTTATAACAATATTTCGAATTAGATTTTCAGCTCTGGGTGGGTATATTTACTTTGATTGTTAGATTTCTTGCTTGTGAAATTTATTTACTAACACCCTGTTTTTTTTTGCTGATACTTCTTTCTTGGGATAATTTGGAATTAGATTTTCAGCTCTAGATGGGTATATCTACTTCGATTATTAGATTTATTGCTTGTAAAATTCGTTCACTAATGCTATTTTTTTTTCTAGTATTTATTTCTTGGGATGATTTGAAATTGGACTTTCAGCTCTGGGTGGATATATTACTTTAATTGTTAGATTTCTTGCTTGTAAAATTCATTTACTAACACCTTTTTTTTTTATCAGTACTTCTTTCTTGAGATGATTTGGAATTAGGTTTTGGCTCTGGGTGGGTATATTACTTTGATTGTTAGATTTCTTGCTTGTAAAATTCATTTACTAATACCCTTTTTTTTTTACCAGTGCTTTTTTCTTAGAATGATTTGAAATTAGATTGTTAGATTTCTTGCTTGTAAAATTCATTTACTAATGCCTTTTTTTTTTTTATCAGTACTTCTTTCTTGGGATGATTTGAATTAGGTTTTGGCTCTGGGTGGGTATATTACTTTGATTGTTAGATTTCTTGCTTATAAAATTTGTTTGCTAAAACCCTTTTTTTTTATCAGTACTTTTTTCTTGGAATGATTTGAAATTAGATTTTCAGCTCTGGGTGGGTATATTTACTTTGATTGTTAGATTTCTTGCTTGTAAAATTCATTTACTAATGCCTATTTTTTTTTCTAGTACTTCTTTCTTAGAATGATTTGGAATTGGATTTTTAGCTCTGGATAGGTATATCTACTACGATTATTGGATTTATTGCTTGTAAAATTCGTTTACTAATGCTATTTTTTTTTCAGTATTTCTCTCTTGAGATGATTTGGAATTAGATTTTCAGTTCTGGTAGGTATATTACTTTGATTGTTGGATTTCTTACTTGTAAAATTCATTTACTAATGGCCTTTTTTTTTGCTGGTACTTCTCTTTTGGGATGATTTGGAATTGGACTTTTGGCTCTGGGTAGGTATATTTACTTTATTGTTAAATTTTTTGCTTATAAAATTCCTTTACTAATGCCTTTTTTTTTTATCAGTACTTCTTTCTTGAAATGATTTGGAATTGGATTTTCAGCTCTGAGTAGGTATATCTACTTTGATTGTTGGATTTCTTGCTTATAAAATTTGTTTATTAACACCCATTTTTTTCTAGTGTTTCTCTCTTAGGATGATTTGGAATTGGATTTTCAGCTCTGTGTGGGTATATCTACTTCGATTGTTGGATTTCTTGTAAAATTTGTTTACTAACACCCATTATTTTTTTGCTGGTACTTCTTTCATAAGATGATTTAGAAATAGAATTTTTGATTCTGGGTGGTATATTTACATGATTGTTAGATTTCTTACTTGTAAAATTTGTTTACTAATACTCTGTTTTATTTTGCTGATACTTTATCATGTGAACTTAAATATCACCGAACTTACATACGTGATCATCTTCTGCTT
>CAJVPZ010002934.1:0-11662 GCA_910592135.1 Racocetra fulgida | reverse complement strand
ATGATATTATATAAAATTCATTACACAAAGTTGATCTACAATCTATTTTATATGAAATTAGAAATTTGTACACCCTATCTTTAAATTTATTAATAATTTTAATAATAAATTTTATTAAAATTGTTACATTAAAATTTTAAATAATATTAAAATTATTAAAATTACAGTAAATTATTAATTTTTAAAATAAACTAAAGTAAAATATAAAAAAATATTTATAAATAGTAATCTGTTATTATAATATTTTTATAATTAGTCAATTATTTTAATAAATTTATTATAAATATAATTATTTATTTTAATATAATATATTAAATTATTAAAAATTAAATATTTAATATAATTTAAAAAATTTTTATTATACAACTGTATATTATTTTTATTTTTATAATAAATTTTTTTTAGATTTTATTTTTTTAATCTCTTTTATAATTTAGATTTTTTATTAATATATACTATATTTATATTAATATAATAATAAATTTATAAATATTTTATTTAATTTAATAAAAATTTTAAATTTTTTTTTTTTTTTTTTTAATTTTGGCAGCTTCATCGGTATCTTTATTAGATCAAAGCATATATATACATATATTTAACTATCTAAGCTACAGATCTGACATTTGCTGCCTATTCTATTGAGTGCTCAGAGATGGTCTGCCTCACCAGTTGAGGCAAATTACCTGCACCGGAAGGCTGCACCAAGCTATCCTGTGAAGCTATACCAGAATGGCTTCGTTTTATTTTTAATAAAGCTTTTTATAGCTCCTAACCAAGTACTTTTTTTTCCTTAATTTCTTCCTCTTTACTTTCATCGTTTTCTTTTTTCTTAACTTTATCCTTGGTTTGATCTTGACTGTTTTCTCCTAACAGAATCAGTTTTTTCTCCTTAATACTGGATTTTAACTTTTCGAAAGTAGTGTTTTTCCCCTTCTTTTCTTTTGGGCCTATACCTTTCTTCTTTTTTCAGTCATTTATATATACACATCTTGGTTTCTAAATATTTTGTAAAAAAGATTCCACACTGTATTTGATCGCTGTATCCAAGTAGTTTCTAAATTCTTTTAGACTTTCAAAGATTCTTTTTGCAACCTCTTCTTTGATCAACTCTTTAGGTATACCGGCCCTGGCTTCAATTTTTTCTTCTTCTAATGAATCCCAAAGAATCTTCCAGAGTTGAGCTTTGTTATGCTGACTGTGAGTTTCTTCTGATAAGGCTGTCTAGGCTAAGTTTGAGGCTAGTTGCTCCGCATCTTTCCATTTGGCTTCGTATTTCTCACAAGTTGTCAGGTGTTTATAGTCTTCTTCTTTGTCTTTTTCATATATTATATATGCTGAACTATTATACAGTTCTGGTTTTCTTGCTGATAATACTTTTAATACTGATAGTTTTCTATGCAAGCATTTAACTAGCACACCTAGATGTTTATTTTTCTTTAAACTTGTATATTATATACCACTTTAATTTCTAAACTTTTTCTATAAAATAGGCCAATATTGAGTTTGTTTACTGTTTTTGGATTCTAATTTCCTTACTGCTGAAAAGAATTTCCATTTTACTCCTGTTTTAAGGTCAAGGATCATTTATAAGAATTCTTTCATAGGGTCTTCAACTACTGTCTTTTCTCAGCATAAAGAAACATTCGATTTCTGTGGAGATTTTTCTACAATTCTATCTTTATCTTCTATTTTAGATCCTAATCTAGCTAATTTATCTGCTCTATTATTTCACCTATTATTACTATGACCTTTAACCTTTTCTAACTCTACATACAATTCTTTCATTTCTATTATATCTAAAATGCATCTAACTAGATCATAGTTTTCTTCCTTAAACCATTGTCTAACTGGTCTATTTTGCTGTTTTTCTTCAACTTTAGTTATAGCTACTATACTATCTGTGTAAATCTTGATCTTTCTTTTGCTAGGTGTGATAAGCAGCATACTCCAAATTTCAAATAACTCTGCTTTTGTTGAAGATGGTTAATTTCTTGCTCCAAAATATCCTTCGTCTACCACTCTTTTTTCTTCTTTATCCACTAACACCTAACTTGCTTCCATTTTGTCTGATTCCGAGTAAGACTGTCTCTTGCCATTTCTTAAAGATTCGTCAGTATAGAATTTAAACTGTGTTATCGAGCACTATTGTAACTTTCTGTTCTTTTCTAATAGAAAGTTCTGCAGTTCTTGACTAATCTGCTGTTTCTTGATTATTTTTGCATCCAGATCATATAATCTGATTTTTTGGAATATACTTTCACCTCTCGGTATCTTCAGTTTGGGGGGAACTTGTATTGACTGTATTATTTCTAGATTAATCTTTAGAGATTTTTCTTTTGATTTGTTAATATGTCTTGTTATAGAACCTTAAATTTTTCCTTCATTTAAATAACTTTTATATAAGTTCCCATCTTTCTCTTGGTCAAATTCACAACCTTCACATCTCTCTAAAATTGTGCTTTTTGTACTTGGGTTTGTACTTGGCTTCCAATATTCAATAAACAGATTCTTATTTGGTTTACCTATAATTTTTTTAACTGATGTGGTTTTATCTTCTGCTACTTCAGATGCTTTAATTAGAACCTATTTTTTCTTTCTTTTGTCTGCTTTTATAGAGTCTGCAGTGATTTGGAGTGACCAAAAACTAGGATCTTCTATTCTGTACTCTAACTTCATGTCCTATCTTTACTATTTTTGATCACTGCTTCTTCTATTAACCGGAATCATTTTGCACTCTTGCCTCTATCTGAAAGATATCTTAGTGTCTTGAGTTGCTGCCAGGATATCATCTGATCTCCTGTATGTATTAACAGTTGCTTAAAAGATATGATGTTAAGCTTTCTAAGCACTGTTGCCATTTGAGATGTGAACTTTTTTCCAAGAATATTTGCTATTCTAAATTTTCTGTTTTCACCTGCAAGCTCTGAACTTCTAAATTTAAATATAATGTTTAATTCTTTGGCCTTTAACATTGTAAGGCAGGCTAGATTATTTTTCTAAAAATGGGTACAAGTGTCTGACAGACCTTCTAATCATGTGTTTTTAGCTACTCCCAGGAGCTGCATTCCTTAGATTATTCTTAACGATGTGGTTTAGCTGAATTTAGTAGCAAGTGTAGACTGGAAACCTGCTTAATTAGCAGCTGATTCCATAATGCATTGCAACTTCCTATACTTCTGTGAAGAATTATACTGTTGCTTGCAGTTCTGGCTAACTCTATTTTCTACTTTGCTAACATTAGGATTGGTGCTTGGAGGCCATTAATTGTTTTTTTAGTAAATCTTGACACTTGTAACATATAGCACAGTTTAGGGACTATACATATATTATAAATATATGCTGCTTGTGCTATTGTGAGTTTTTTTAGGTTTAATAACTGTGCTGTTGATTGTATAATTTCTTTTGCTCTTGCCTTAACAAGAGCTTTGTCTAAATTATTATTAAGCCATACTTCTAGAAACCTTGTAATTTTATTCTTTCCTTCTTCTGCTATCCGAAGAAGATCTTTCTATTTTCTCTTTTTTCTCTTGAATTTACTACAATCAATTTGGACTTCTTTCTATTTATTTGAATATCATTCAGCTTAAAGAAGTCTTCTGCAATTTGTATTATCTCTTCCATCTGTTCTTTGAATTCTGCGATCCATATTGTATCATCTGCATATATGACTACTGCCTGCTTTCATCTTTTTTCTGTCACATAGTTCATACCATAGTTATATAGGATTTGCTGAGATACTGTAATCCTAGATTTGGGTTCTCATTAATTCTTGACAATAATGGATCATAGAAAATCCTCTACACTAATGGTGAGATCACTTCTCCTTGCCTGATACCATCGTTTATTTCAAAGCATTGTGTTGTTCCTAGATCTGTGATAATCCTCAACTGTCTATTCTCAAATAAATTAAAAATAAACCTTATTGTAATTTAAGGAATCTTGAGTCTTCTCATTGCTAATTCTAGCAATTCAAGGAAAACAGAATCAAAAGCCTTTTTCATATCTTGTAGAACTAGCCACAATTCTTTTCTATTGTCCTTTGCATCTTCTATTATGGCATTTATAATTTGCACTAGTTCTTCTGTTGAATTTTCAGACAAACCTGCAATATTCAGGCCTTTTAGAATGTTTCTTTCTGCTAGCACTTGTGCCAGCTTCTTGGTTACTATTTTAGTAACATATTTCCTAAATGTCCCTAGTAATGCAATTGGTTTAATATTATTTAAATCATAACGCCAGTCCATATCCTTGGGAATTGGATATATTTGCAAGATTTTCCATTTCAGTAGAACTTTGCCTGATTTGATACAAATTTCTGCAAATAGGTAGAAAATCTTTTGTGCATGTGCATTTGCTGCTTTGATTAGTGTATACGTAATTTCTGAGACACCTGGAGCTATATTTTTCTTCAGATCTTTTAACATGTCAGACCATTCTTCTTTTGAGATATTCTGATCCAAATTATTATATCACTCTTCTTGTATATCATCATTTGGTCTGTAGATAGGCTCCCAGTTCTTCTTCTAAAGATCCTGATTAAAACAACAAGGTCTGAACTGTTTTTGAAAGTGTTCTCATGTTTTGTTTAAAACCTCCTTCGGGTCAGTGATAAGTTCTCTTTGATTTTCCTTATCTTCGAGAAGTCTGTTAATTTGGATCTTCTTAAATAGTTTCTCTAATAGACTTGCAAGCATTTTGTTTTGCTTCCCATCTATCATCTGATGTCTCTTTTTGATATTTTCTTCTATCTCTTTCCTTTATTGTAATTTGATCTCTTCTGCTTTTCTTGCATACAGTATTTTCCACCAGCCTTTCAGATCATCAACTAGTTCATAGGACTAATAGTTGAAGGAAGTGTTAATACTTGTCCTGTGTTGCTGGTTTGTATAGTCTAATTCTACAATTAAGTCATTGATATAGTCATAAATAAGACCTAATTTGACACTTTTCTTTTCTATACTTATCTACCTTCCTAATTGCATTATAGTATATGATAACCTCGACTCTTTTGCCTTTTTCCTTCTATTCTGCGCTGTATTACAAACCTTTTTCTTTGGCAAATTACATCTTGCTGCGGCAAGGATACTATTGCTTATATCATCCCAAAGTGTATCTAGTTTTGCTATCTTATTTGTGTAGTCTTCTTCTCTCAGAAAGTTTTGAATATTTATACTTTTACTAAGCAAACTGTTTATTTGCTTTCTGTAATCTTCTCAGTTTTCTTTTTTGTCTTTTTACAGAGAAAAATTGTTCTTGAGTAACTACTTCTTCTACAATTTGCTGCACTTTGGATTGCAATTAAATGATTTAAGTCTATTTTAATTAAAACTGCTACATGGTCACTATTTGTATAGATATCCATTTCTTGTATTTCTGTATCAAACAACCCATATGATAATTCATTTGACATCCAAATCTGATCAATTCTTGTATTTGTCTCTCCGTTTGACTAGATGAATTTTCTGACTCTAGGGTATATTGTTCTAAAAGCATCTTGAAACTCATATCTCTGTAGCCAATTTAGAAGAGCATCTCCTTTTAAATTTTTCTTCTCAATGTTTTACATTCTGTCTAACTTTGGATCTACTATGCTATTAAAATCTTCTAGGATTATTAATTAAGCTTTGAAGGATTTATTAATAAACCTTTCGATAATTGTTTTGTGAATTCTTTTCTTTTCATATTTGTTATTTGGTGGTATATATAGCATTAATACCACAATCTCTAACTGTTTAAGTATTAAACTTATAGAGATTAAGTATTTGCTTATTCGATCAACATTCTCTATATATTTTTCTATTGTTCATTTACTAATATACTAACCCCAGAGCCTTTCTTTTGTTGCAATCTGAGTTTGCCCAAAAACCTCTGTATTTGGTTTGAGTTTTTGATAGCCATTCTCCTTTGATTTTTGAAATGTTTGTTTCTGCAATGCCTAGAATATCTATTTTGTTATCTAAAGCCCATTCAAGAGCGAACTCTAGTTTGTAAGCATTGCTTTAATACCATTAATGTTATATGTTGCAATGTTAAGTTCTTTTGTTTGATTAATATGCTTTTTACTTCTATTATATATAATATCTCTATTTTCTGCTAGGTTTGATCCACCTCTAATCAAAACTTCTTTTCCTTTTCTGCTCCCTGTGTTGTTTATTGGACGAAGGATAATATTCTCTTTTTGTATGTTCTTTTGTAAATTTGTCTGCAGAAAAGGTTTAAATCCTTTGTCATTTTTCTTTAATTCAACTAATGCTCCAAAATTTAGAAGCGTTGAGCAGCTTTTGGCTGCTTATTGAGTTTTTCTAGATGTCGCATAATCTCTTGCAACATTGTATAGTGTTCGTCTATTCTTGTTGCCAAACTTCTTTCTTCTGAGAAATATTCATAGCTTAAGCTTTTTAAGTCTTTTCTTTTGTTGCAGTCTTTTTTTTATTTCTTCAACTACATCTGCCATTTCGGCTAGCATCCTTTCTTTCTGGTGTTTGATCTCTTTTATCTTCTGAAAAATTCTACAGCTATATCTTTCTTCTTTTGATGAGATTTCCTCTTCATTAGATGTTTGATTTCTTTCTCTTGGGTTGTTAACATAACTTTCTTTCTCTTCTAAACTGCTTTTCTTCTCTAAATTTTTTCTTTGTCTACTTTGTAACCAGAAGAGCTGTAGATTATTGAACTTACTAACTTATTTTGTACTTCTCTCATTTCTTTCTCTGTAGCAAAAGTTACTTTTGCAATTTGCTTTATATACCTGTTTCTTCTTTTAGAGATGTAAACCGCTTTAGCTTTTCTGTTCTTTAAGTGTCTAAGGAGAAGGGTTTCTGAGAGGCCTTCTGTAATACTAATTAGTTTTATTACAAATTTATGTCTTGTGGTCTTCCTTCCCTTTTGATACCCTAGCCAATTTTCCATTGCCTATTAGAAGGGCCTAGGGTATATCTTTAGCTTTTATCTTTGAAGTAAATTCTATTACTACAAGTGCTTTGCTATTTCCACACTTAATATACATATCTTTTATCTCTTCTAATTTTTTACACATATACTTGATTTCTTGTGTCTTTATATCTACTAGTAAATCTCAGACTGTAATGCAATTTATGTTTATATGACTTTTGTAATCGTATCCTTTTTTTGTTGATTGATTCTTTTTTTTTAGAGAATTTCCATTGCTATTAAGATTGTTTTTCTCTTTGTTTACTGTTTTTTCCCAAAGTTTTCATTTCTTTTATAAGGATACTGTTTTCTCTTTAGCTTTTTGTCTTGGTTATCTCGCTTCACTTTGGTATCTTTTCTCTTTTCTGGAATTAAAATCAACCAGTCACCTTCTTTTTTCTTAATTTTGTCAATTGCTGAGTTTCTTCCAAATTCACAGTCAAAGGCTACTTCTACCCAAATATTTTCATTTTTGAATTTTTCTTCGATTTTCTTGATGTGTTTATTTTCACCAAGAATTTTTTTAATATACCTAGCTCTTTCTTCTGCTGAGCTTCTTAGAAGACTATACACTGGAACATTTGCCAAAAATATTTGTCTGTCTTCATATAATCTATTCTCTGGTGACCAGATACTTTGTTCTAAAGTAGCTGTGAAGACTTGTAGGTTACTCTCTTCTGTCAGAGAATTATTCAACTATGCTTCAATAACTTTTGTTTCTTTTTGGTACTATAAAATTGTGTCTTTTAGAATGCTTTCAATTGAGGCTTCTTTGTCCTTTTTAATTCTTTTTCCTTCTATTGTTTTGTTCTCTTTATTGTTCTCTCTTTCTGAATCTTTTATAGGTTCTTTGTCTTGGTTGCTACCTGCGATGCAGCTTGCAATACTTCTGCTAAGTCAAAGTCTGATGCCATTTGTTGTTCGGTTTTGATGCTTAAATTTTGCATTTGTTCAACAACCTGGTTTATATCTTTATCCGATTTGGTTTCTTCTTCAGGAGAACTTCTTTTCTTTGGTCCTAATACTTGTGATTTCTCTACCAGACCATCCTTCTTAATTCCTTCCATTTTACTTTCTTCTTTTTTAATTTCTTCTTCACTCATACCTGTGATGTATTCTATTGATGATGGGTTCGTTCTTGCTATTCTAGCTTCAACTGCCCATTGCTGAATTGTGTCTTCTTGTAAAAAATTCTCTGCTTTTCTAAGTGTATTTTGAATTTGGCTATATAAAATCATTTCATATGCTGTGACTCTGCTTGGATCTTGTATCACAAGATCTCTAGCAAAAGCATCTATTTTGTCTGGTTCATATAGTTGGGATGTATAAAGAATTTCTACTAAATCACTACTATTTAAATATCTAAGTACTTTTTCAGATGCTTTGTAAACAAGTTCAAGGAGACTATCTACTCCTGATAATCTTCTGTCAGATTCCATCAGTTTCTAAAATATTTGTATATATTTATGTTTGTTTACTTTACATATGCACAGTTTTCTTGATTTGTAGTTTATTTAGAATATGTGTTTGTTGTTTACTGCTATAATAATGTTGATTCCCAAAAAGGGAATACGTCTTGCTTGTTTTGTCATTATTTGTTGTCGATAGCTAGTCACGCATTTGATCTCCAATTTTTAGAGTCAGCACCGATTCCCCAAAATTTTTTCAAAGAAATTTTGTAAAAATTAATGTACAGGAATAAGAAGTTTATTACTAGAAAACTAAAATCTTGTTTATAATAAAATTTAAAGAAAAGACAAATTCTATAGCCTCCTAGATAACTTAATATCTTTGGTACCTTAAGAAGAACAGAGTAATTGTGTTTGGAGATAGGCCCCTGTTGATTAGTATATACTAGTTAAGAATAACAAAGAAACTTTGTTTGCTCTTTACTAGGGCTACTAATTATTAGTTAGTAACCAGACTGTTGTTAGCTACTTGTGGCTTTTGTTTTCCTAACAGTATTAAACTTAACACAGTTAAATTTAATATTACTTTAACGAAGACTATACTATGAAATTTTTGAATTTTTTATTTTGTTTACAAAATTGGAGATCGATAAAAAGTATATTAAGTATGAGCTTAATTTTGAATATCTTTTACTAATATAGTTTAAGAGTAGTTTGCAGCTAAAGAGTAAAAATCTCATAGTAAAAATTGGCAAAATTACTTATAGAATTTTAATAGTAGTGAAATAGCCAAAAATTTTTATAGAGAGTACTATGTAAACTTCTTTTTTTACTAAGTAAGTCTCTCTTTGACTACTAATTAAAATTGTAGAGAAAGTTTGTGCAGTTTTAATAATAGTAGTAATATTGCTAAATTTGGTCTAGTGAATTATAAGATATTAATGATTTATATATTATGATCATATAAAATTTTCTTTGCAGATCTGCAAAGAAATTTCATATAATTATAAAATGTAAATTGTTGATATTTCATGATTCACCAGACCAAATTTAGTAACTTTACTATTATTAAAACTGCACAAACTTCCTTTATAACTTTAATTAGTAGTCAAAAAGAGACTTACTTAGTATAAAAAGAGTTTACATAGTACTCTCTATAAAAATTTTGGACATTTCTACTACTATTAAAATTCTATATGTAATGCCTACTGATTTTTACTATGATGCTTATATGATGCTTCTACTCTTTAACAGCAAATCACCTCTTAAAGTAAATATAAGTAGTTGATCTTTTATAGTTATTATTTAAATATAACCAGATTGTGTTTCAATTAATTTGAGATGATATGGGTATAATATTATCTATTTAATATTAAGATAACCACATTGCTATAATATAGTATTGCATATATTTTTAATAGAACTACAAGTTAGTTGTTCAAATATATATTGAATTTGATATATTAGATTATATATATTGTTGTTTATAAACTAAAGTATAGTAAAGTAGTTAACATTTTTTGCTAATCTGTTAGCTAGATTATTAAAAATGTTGTTACTATGTGCTATAACTTTTTTAATTAAATGTTAAGTTAATAATAAGCTTTAATAAAGTTAAGTAAAGTATATTAAATTGGCTAGTAGTTATAGAAGTATCTTTTATTTAATGTAGTTAATACTAAAATTGCTAGTAAAACTAGTAAAAATTAGTAAAACTTGATAAAACTAGTGACTATCTAAAATCTAATTGGCTATTGAATATAATAGCTAATCAGATTTAGATAGTCACTAGTTTTACTAGTATGATTTAGTTTTACTTTTAGCTCTAGTAATGACTATATAAATTTTTTGTATTTAAATATAATAGATTGTAAATTCATATAGATAATAATAGAACTATTCTTGAACATATACTAATAGCAGAAAGTATTGCAACAAGTTCAACTTTGTAAGCTAATAGCCAGGGTTTAATTTTTGCTAAATAAGTATAGATGATTGTTTCATCTTGAGTTTAAACCTATCTAATCTCTATAGTATATCATTCTGTAATAATATCTCTAACAGAACTATCTATATAAAATGTTAATTGTAAATGAGTTGAGTTATTTTTTGCAAATTATATTAATTTCTATGAAAGTTTGTTGTTAACAAAAATTTTAGATATTACATTATCTTAGATATTAATTGTAGATTATGTAGTCTATAAAGTTATATTTATATCTTATATAAATTTGATAATTTTAATACAAACTAATTTAACTCTAACTATGAGGTTTAGTAAACTTTACTAACAACTATTTTATTAATAATGATTTTATTAATAACCTACTTTATTAACAATTCACTTTATTACTAATCTACTTTTTTGATTTTACTTTTATAAAATTTTACTTCTTTGACATCTTATTTTATCAAATATTATTTCACTAATACAGTTAGACCTCGATATAATTATTAGATTAAAAAACAAATATTTGGTAATTATAAAAAGTATAGCTATATTAAGGTCAAATTTTATATATTTTATAATGTTTAGGATTAAAAAATAGTATAACTATAACAAAGTTGTAATGATATCAAAAGTAAATATAATAAGGCCTTACTGTATATACTTTACAAACTAAAACTATTTATAGATTTTAAATTATATTCACAAATTAGCTAGGCAATAAAATAACTACTAACAAAAAAAGATTTTAGTAGATTTTATTAACCACTATTTTTAGCTAATATTAGCTATAAAGCAAGCCAATAAACTTGCTGTTGGCAAAATAATTGTTAGCAAAGTAAATTTATATTATAAAAGTTATTAATAAAATAGCTATTTGTAAAATAAATATTAAGAAAAAAGCTTTCAGTGAATTGAAATATCAGAAATAAATTCAAGCAAATAAGCTATATTGAGCTGTTAACAAGATAGCTTTTATTGAAATTAGTATTAACAAAATAGATATTGATAAAATTAGAATATACTCTAATTATATATTATGTATTACATAGTTCACAATAAAAATCACAATAATTTTAATACAAACTATTTTAACCTTAACTAAATAATATGTATTGTTATAGTAAAATAGAAAATAAGTTCTGTGACAGAACTTTTATAATATAAATTATATAATTTTAATACAAACTAAATTAACACATACTATAGTATTTGAATAATGAGCTTTGTAACACAATTTTTATAGTAACTTATAGTAGAAATTATAATAAATATAATAAAAACTAATTTAACTATTGTAATATTAACGAATTTTTATTAACATTTTTCTTATATATTTCCTTAAATTTTATTATATATTTTATATGTTTATTAT
>CAJVPZ010002933.1:0-11663 GCA_910592135.1 Racocetra fulgida | reverse complement strand
TAGATTGTTGTTCTGCACTTGTTGGCGTTGCTACAATTATTTGTATAGATTGTGTTAGTTTTTCTTTGGCATTTGGTATTGTATTCGTATTTATATTTGTGCTTGGTACAATAGTTGAGGTTGGTATTATATTTGTTGGCGTTAAAGTTATAGGTACGACTATGTCTGCTTTGGCAAATATATTCTTTGTTTTCTAAGATTATTAATTTCTTTAGAACAATATATGTTGTAGGGCATGTTGTTGGTGTGCCTTTTCTTTAATTGGAAGTTTCATTCTAATAATGATTGTAAATGTTGTTTAGATCGGTCTTGTAATATTTCTTTTTCTAGGATTATTATATAGTAAGTTTCTGGATGTGGCCGTAATATGTTATCTAGCTCGTTATAGATTAAGAAAGCTATAAGCAATAGTAGTAAGTATATTACTATCTTCATTTGTTGATGCATTGTATTTGTTAAAATAATTTAGTATAGATTGTTTCGCTAAGTGTCTGCAGTTTAATCATTTGAGTGATCAATTCATCAGAGTTAAACGTAAGTATCTGGTTAATGGGCCAGATAAACTTCTTCATCAGTTAGTTACTTCAATAGATAATAAGAGTGTAAAGTTTATTATTTATAAATTTGTTTATTAAATAATATGTTCATTAGATATTTTATTTTATTTTATTTTTTTTGGCGATCCTGCTTTTATTATTTCAATCGGAAGTAATAGAACTTTATATTTACATTAAATATATATTTTCTATACTGTATTCCTGTACTAATAAAAACTCACTCGACTAATTAAAGCCCAGGTGCGACCCGCCTAAGCAGCCAATTTACCTCACATTGGATCCTCAACTTACTGAGGATTTAAACCCTCTGATCCTTGGTTGGAAGCTGCCAACCTTGTCAACAATCGCCAAATTCTTTTCAATATGCTGCAGCCAAGGCCTTGACTTGCAGTTTGATTACAAATGTCCTCATTGACCGCTCTATTGGTAAGAATTAAATATTCTTTATAAACTATCTTCTCTAATTCATATATATCTTCTTCATCATTTTTCTTTTTTTTCTGCAGCTTATTATATTCTTCTTTCTTCGTGGTTTCTTGTAGAGTCTTCTTTTTCTTCTTTTTCTTTTGGTTTTTCTAGTCTAGTTTCTTTTTCTTTCTTCTTTTCCGAACCTGTATTTGGGCTTGAATTCGTCGTCTTCTTTGTATTAGGGCTTGACTTCATCTTCTTTCTAAAGGTCCATCTTGTCTTCTATAATCTTGTGACTTTATCTCATCTGTTGCTTCTTCTTGACTTTCTGTTGCTTTGATTCGAGTATTTCTTTTCCAGTTGTCTCTTCTTTCTTCTTTGGTCTTGATAGTTTGGTCTTCTTCTTTATTACAGATTATTGTTACCTCTTGTATACTGGTATTCTGCGTTTCTATCTTTCTTCTAGATGCTTCTTTCTTGTAAAAGCAGTAAAATTACGTAGTCACGATAGTATTAGCACATGTATAGGTTTGAAACCCAAGGTTAGGGTTTGAAACCCTAGGTCCGGGTGTGGAACCCCAGATCTGGGTCTGAAACCCCAGATCCGGGTTTGAAACCCTTACCCATCAAAATGTATAAATAGGATGCTTGCTTAATAAATAAAGTAACTCTTTCTTACTCTGCTCAAGTAATAAATACAGTGGGTATGTGACCTAGCTCTTTCTTATTTTGGATCTGATAATAAATAATACACACTGATCTTGCTTAATAAGTAGCACATAGTAACCAACCGGAACCTAACTGTAACCCCAACGACCTAACTTGGACCCTAAGGAACCTAACCATAACCTATAATAACTCGACTTGGACCTCTAAGTAACCCGAATATAATCTGTGATGACCCTTTATGAATATAGTTTAATAGAAGTGACAATGTAACCTACGCATAGTGCTGTACATTCCCTATAATACTTACCCAATTCGATAATTGTTACTATATATGGATCTGGATTGTGCAACTTACCATCAGGATTTAGGCTTATGGCGCTAAACTAAATTGGCCTGGAAATATAAAAGCTCTCCCAAGTCATAACATTTTTGGTGTCGATTGTGTGGAAAAACAATAGAAGGTAATGATAATCATGTGGACAAATAATTGATAATAATAATAATTGTATGCTGAAGTATAAGTAAACATTGATAATATTGTATGAATGAGCATTGATAATATTGTGTAAACCAAGTATTGATAATTATTGTAAGCAAGTGTTGATAAGTGTTGTGTATACAATATAGGTAATACTGTGTAAGCAAATGTTGATAAGTTTGTATAGTTAACGTTGAAGATAAATGTTTTGAAAATAAGTGTAGACAAATGCTATAATGGTAAAAGGATGAATGTGCATACAGTAATAGTGTAAACAAGTGTGAATACAATAGTGAAAATGATTGTTAATATAATAATAAAAACAAGTTTTAGTATAATAGTATAGGCAGATAAAAGATGTAGAGAAATATCTTTAATGATACCAATCCCAGAAATGAATGTTACAATTATGAACCAAGGAATAATGGAAACTTACCTAGTAATGGCAAGTCTCTTTGAAATGAGTGTCTTTTGGATAGTCTGAACTCCCAATGAACCTCGATCAGCAGAATGTCTCCAATCAACAAACAATCCAGTTATTGCAAGTCATAGCTAGTGCGCTGACACAGCCTCAACAATCCCACAACAAGTTGAACGAACAAAGTGTAGTAAAGATCCTAACGTTCAGTGGAGAAAATCAGGATCCTGTTGAATGGATAGATGCAGTAACGAGAGCATTCGAAGCAAATAATATTGTAGAAACAAGGCGACTTGCAGTTGTAGGTGCTCATCTCTCTGGTCTTGCTGCACTATAATAAGAAAATCAAGCATATAGGAACAATGGAGTATGATACTGGGAAAATGAAGAGGCCCTATGTCAAAGTTTTGTGCACCAGTTTAAGCAGGCTTTCTGTACCTCGGCCCTGATCAACCAGTGGAATAATGAATTACTATCCCAATGACAACATATAGGAGAATTGGTAGACTAGTATACTGTGGATATATTAATAATATTTAACCAAGTATGCTGAGTTGAAAACCAATATCTAAAATAATGAAGGTTTAAATGTTTGTTCAAGGATTGCACTCTGATTTGTCATTAGCAGTAGGACCGTTCATGTCAAACAACTTTCAGGAAGCAATTAAAAGGATCCAAACATGTAAAATAGTTTTTGCTCAAGGGTTAGCAGCATATAGATCACCTGCTTTGTATAATTCTTTAATATACTCAACAATTCAAGCAGTAGCACCCCCATACTAAGCTTGTTCCACATCTCAACCCATAGTACCACCATCCAGCCAATGTACAGCACTGCCCAGCCTATGATACCCATCTGAACTCAAGCTTCAATGAATTCTGTAGATCAAATAATAACTATATTACAGAAAGTAGTAACTACGATGAAGAATAACAATAACAATAGCAATAATCATAGTTGACCCACCCTCCCACGAATAAAAACTGATCTGAAAGGACCAATCGACCCCTTGTATACTACTCCTGTTATCAACCAGGACACATTGCCTGTAAATGCTCAAATACTAATCATATGAATAGAGGAGGAAACAACCCCTGATGCAAAACTAAAATAATGGTTCTGTTAATGATAATAGGCTGATGAAAGAGACCTTTAGAGCACAAGCAATGTTAGTTCAATTACAGAACCCCATAGAGCATTTAAACTGAGAAGCGTACCTTTAGAGGGTGAGAGTGCACAACTGTCTTTAAACCTCTTGGTAAGTATAATAAAGGAAGCTTATATGACAAAGAGGAGGTGTGGTAATGACAACAAAGCTGTTGAAGAAGAAACCCTACCTGTAACTAATCATAATAAAGAAGACAATCAAGAAAGCACCCAAGTAAATAACCAGGCAAACAAACAAGAGGATAGTAAAAAGGCCGTAAAAAGGAAGGTAACAAAGCCTGTTGAGACCCTGATAACAGCAAAAATCTAACTATACTCAATAATAACAGATCTTCAAAACAAAAAGGCTGACATCACGTATGCGCAACTCTTCCAAGCAGCTCTGAGTATGTGAAAAGAGACATTGAAGGTTCTATGACCAGGTAGAGTGACCAAGGGAAAGCTTGCCAAATTTTGCCTTAATCATAGTGATGAAGCATATACAATGTCGACATATTGTGATGTGCAAATGAATTGTCAGCTAATCATTCTGATCTTGGATAGTAGAACATCTGGCTGTGTTGTTTTGGCAGAGTTCTTAAAAGACTCTGAGATAATGATCGACTGACTATCGACAGTAATGATGATAGGAATACATAGTGAGCAAAAAAGGCTGCTAAGAGAAATTAACGAATTCTCTATGACTGTTGGTGATAAAACCATAATGTCCTGTGCTGTTGTAACTAATACTGAAAATTATGCGATAATAGTAGGAAACGATTAAATGAAAAAGGCAAGAGCCCGATTAGATTGAGAATCGTGTGAGATAATGATAAGGGATGGGGATAAAAAAATAAAGGTGCCAACTAAGTATTGTAAACCAGCAAACATTAGAGATCGAATTTCTCAGAAGGATGGAAAAGGGAAGAAAAAAGTGGATGAGGAGGATGAAAGTACTAACAATGTCGACGACAATAGAAACAATGACGAATTGATGTCAAGTGATGAAGAGGAGTATAAGGAAGAAGAAGGCTTAATAAGCCAAACATATCTGTATTTTAAGTTCTACTCTATATAAAAAGAGATCAATGTTGTATGTAGGGTATGTTTAAGAAAAGGATATGATGAAATGTATTGTCTGTGAAATAAGGTGACAAATCAGAAGGACTATCAGCATGAAGATGAAAAGTTAAAGAACCAATACAACCTGAGAAATATGACTCCTAAACAACAAGGCCAAATGATGGAAGTTCTGGGTAAATAAGAGGACATTTTTGCACAAGAACCCAATTAGCTAGGAAGGACGTCAGTTGTCCAACATGAAATACACACAGAGAAAGGTCTTCTGGTAAAGCAAAGGTTTTACTCTTTATTGAAATTGGAGCATGAGTTTATGGGCCAAGAAATCAAGCGTATATAAAAAGCCAGATTAATTTGACTGTCATATAGTTTGTGAACATCTCCTGTCATACTAGTAAAGAAAAAAAATGGAAAAATAAGGTTATGTGTAAACTTTTAAAAGCTTAATCAACAGATGAAGTGTGATAGCTACCTTCTGCTGAAGATTAATGAGTTACTGGGTGCCCTTAAGAATTTAGCTTGGTATACTACCTTGGATCTTGCAAGCAGATTCTAGCAAGTTGGTGTTTACACCTGTGATTGCGAAAAAACAATGTTTATGATGAAATTCAGATTGTACGAGTTCGTAGTGATACCATTTGGCTTGACAAATGCTTCTACTACTTTCTAATAGATAATGGATCGTGTGCTGCAATAAGCGATGTAAGACTTTGTGCTGGCCTATATAGATGATATAAATATTTATTTCCTGAATTTTAAAAAGCATTTGGAACATGTTGATGTAGTTCTGAGTAAGTTACATAAAGCAAACTTGAGGCTCAACCCCGATAAGTATTACTTCAGGAAGGACCAAATTAAATTTTTAGACCATGAAATTTCGAGTAAAGGTATAATCATGTCAGAATCAATGATAATGGCTATGAGTGACTTTCTGAGGCCTAAGAACCTCTGTTCGCTTAAAGGTTTCTTGGATTTAGCTGGGTTCTACTATCAGTTTATCAAGAACTTTTTTAGAATAGCTGCCACCCTCTATAAGCTATTAAAATCAAATAAAGATTTTGTATATAAAAATGAGCAACAGGAAGCATTCAATGAATTAAAAATGAGGCTTACTTCAGCCCCTGTGCTTGCCCACCCCCATGATGATGTTGGATTCACCCTCTATATGGATGTGTCTCATTTGGGCCTTGGTGCTGTATTATCTCAACCTAGTAATGATAAGAATGAACATGTAGTAAAATATGCTAGTCGATCTACCAAACCTGCTGAGAAAAACTATACTATAACTGAGCTGAAGTATATCATGATCATTTGGGCTATTAAAAAGTTCTATCATACTTGCATAGATCTCAATTTACGATAGTAACTGATCATACCGCTTTGACTTACCTTAATAATATAGTGAATCCTATAGAAAGGATAACACAGGATATTATGACCTTGTAAGGCTACAATTTTGTTGTAAGATATAAACCAGAGAAGCAATTAGGCAATATTGATGGTCTCTCTAGAATTGAAGAAACAAGAGAATGAGAAAAAAAAAAATAGGGAAAAAGGAAGAAAGTATATAGACAACAGTTTTAGAGTTACTTAAGTAAGATTAGGCTTAGATGATATTGCAAATCAGTAGATACAAAAGGACAGGCAATTTAAATAAATCAGCGATAATTTAACAATGGAGTAAAACTCATTAATTAGTAAAAGGCAATTAAATTAAATTAAATTAAAAAAAAAACTTACTTTGTGAAACAATATAATAGACATAGTAAATAAGGGACAGCTATGATGAATATGTGTAGGGATAGGAGCACATAACTGAAAAACAACATTTGGACTATTAAGTGATTTATACTAGCAGCTAATAAAGGTAAAAGCATTGAAAGAGATACAGAACATACAAACCATCGAAAAAACAAGAGTGTTTAACTTGAGTTAGTACTCTGGCAAAGAGATAAAAAGTGAAAAAAAAAAAAACTGTAAATCCATAAATCTAGTTTAGGTAATGGTATTCTGGCATATTACTGACAAATTAACTGACCAAAAATGAGCTACAAGAAAAAAAAAACAAAAAAAACTAATAGAACCTGAGAATTATATAAACACTTAACTGAATTAGAGATATCAGAAGGATTTAATAAGGAGCAAGCCCAAAAGCTAAGAGCATAAGCAAGATACTACATTGTATGTGAAGGAATATTATACTAAAAAAGTGTTGCTGAACCTAAACAACTCATAAGAGTCTTATAACAAGATCAAGTGCCATTAGTACTGCAAGCTATGCATAATGATCCTGTAGCAGGACATCTTGGTGAAGGGGCAATAATCAAAAAAATAAAGAAAAGGTATTATAGAACCAGTTTATAAGAGATATTAGGAACTACGTATGAAGCTGCAATGTGTGCTAATAGAGAGGGAAGCCTTAGGCAAGGGAAGCATTACATCTTATAAAAGTGACCCAGCTATTTGATCGAATAGAGATGGATATCATTGGGCTCTTGCCTATTACAAAAAAAGGAAATCGCTATCTTGTGATCGCAATAGAGTACTTGATGAATTGGCCTGAGTTACAAGCCTTGCCTGATTGTTCTGCAGAATCTGTAGCTGCATTCGTATTAGAGGATATAGTTGCATAACATGGATGTCCTTGCATGATTCAGTCTGACCAAGGATTATACTTCATGAATAAAGTCATGAAGTTGGTTTTTGATAAAGCAAAAGTAAAGTATAAACAATTGTCTACTTAACATCCACAAAGCAATGGACTTGTTAAAAGGTTCAACTGAACTATTAGTGAGACATTAACGAAATGTGTAATTCAGTATGATGGAGATTGGGATGATTACCTGGCCCCTATGCTATTTGTATATAGAATGGCTAGATATAGCATGATAAAGCTTGATCCCTTCTATATTACATACAGATGTGAAGCAACATTACCGATTGAATTAATAGTAGGAACCTACCCTGTGAACCTGGATGATAATAAGCGATATGAATCGTTGGTTCTAGTCCAAACATTAAAGTTGATAGATGAGCTATTTGAGATGCGAGTTCAAGCTCGAGAGAACATATGTAAATCACAAGAAAGGCAAAAACAGTACTATGATCAACAGCACTCACTACAAAGCTTTGAAATCTTGGAGATAAGGTCTTGAGGTACTATGCTAAACTGAGGCAACAATTAGATGGTAAGCTAAAGGAAAAGTGGACAGGACCCTATTAAATACATAATATAATGGGAAATAGAACATATAAACTATGAACAATGAGCCCTCATAGAAAGGTGATGAAAGAGCACATTCACAAAAGTCAGTTAAAGAGATATGTAGAGCAAAATAACGCAAGCACTGAATAATCAAAAAAAAAAAAACTATCTCTAAGTAATTATAGAAAAATAAATAGAGCAACGTCTAGAAATATTAAGGAGAATAATCTAGCAACTTGTCGACTGAATGAACTCAGAGGAAGAATTGAAGATAAAAGGAACACAAATAACACTTTGCAACTAAGACCAAGAAATAGAAAAGATGTTTAAAAGAACTACAAAGAAGAGCAAAGCCTAGCAAATCTATGATAATATACATCTGTATCTTCAGAACCTGGACTGCCCTGTGGGTTTGACCTTGTGTTTTTCTGTTGAAGTCACTGGTGCAATCTGAAATGAGAAACTAATTCAGGCATACGATGCTGTTGAAAACTTGAACCCTCAGACCCAGTCTAATGCCCATATTCTGAAAATGTACTATAAAGTTGGTAGCCTATTGTTTGAGTCTGGCTGGAGCGACGAAGCAAGGAAAAAGTTGGCTCAGCAACTTCTGGATTCAAAGAGAAGCCTTGTTTAGAAGATTGCCAAATATATATACCTGTTGTTTAGTATCTGTAGAGAATATAGTATGTATATGGTTCAACATATTTTCATTTCGGTGCTGGAGCAAATGTTGGACTCTGACTTTACAGAATTGTTGGCAGAAGCAAGGAGATTAAGAGATGTTGATACTAGGAGGCTGTTAGCAGGTTTGACAGAGCTCACCCTTTAGAGAAGGAATATATTACGAAAAATTTTTTCGAAATTTTCCTTACCTTGCAAATTGTTGATATATAGTTCCTTATTCTATTATATAAAAGCAGTAAAATTATGTAGTCATAATAGTATTAGCACATGTATAGGTTTGAAATCCGAGGTTAGAGTTTAAAACTCTGGATCCAGGTGTGGAATCCCAGATCTGGGTCTGAAACTCCAAATCTGAGTTCGAAACCCCAGATCTGGATTTGAAACTCTTACCCATCAATATGTATAAATAGGATGCTTGCTTAATAAATAAAGTAACTCTTTTTACTCTGCTCAAGTAATAAATACAGTGAATACATAACTTAGCTCTTTCTTATTTTAGACCTGATAATAAATAATACGCACTGATCTTGCTTAATAAGTAACACATAGTAATCAACCAGAACCTAACTGTAACCTGCAATAACTTAACTTGAACTCTAAGAAATCTAACCATAACCTATAATAACTCGACTTGAACCTCTAAATAACCCAAACATAATCTATGATAACCTTTTACGAATATAGTTTAATAGAAGCGGTGATATAACCTATGCATAGTGCTGTACATTCTCTATGATACTTACCTAATTTGATAATTATTACTACGTACGGATCTGGATTATGCAACTTATCATTAGGATTTATGCTTATAGCACTAAACTAAATTAGCCTAAAAATATAAAAGCTCTCCTAAGTCGTAATACAGGTCTGTCAAATTTTAGTAAGATAGAAAAGATCTTAGGGATGCTCTGATTCGCAATATTATATATTCATGTAAACGAAATCAGAAGGGAGTAGATATTATAATACCTCTAAATTTGTGCACTCTTGATGAAGAGTTAAATGAAAATCATATTTTATATATACTAATACAAGTTAAAAATCACTTTACTAATAATAAAGGTTATAAATATTTAAAATCTGCAACTACTTGTCTGTCATCAGCTTATATAGGCATTGAGAATCTACCTTATATGCTATTTTTGTTATTGTATTTGCAATTAGGTGCAAAATCAGAGCTAGCTAATATTCTGTCAAAGTCTACTACAATACGTAATATAAATTCATGCAAATGTATAATTGCAGAAGTACTATAAGATTATAAAATAGATGCTGAAAGAACAGGAAAGGAATTTATCAAGAAGATTAGACTTGGAAAGAAGAAAGATTCAGATGTTTCAAGTGCTAAAATCAAAGAGTTTGAGAATATTTTCAGATTTTACTTGGATTGTTTAAATTATTATTAGATATTTACAATTGCTTAGGGCAGTCTACACCAGTTTTTACAACCTCATTATTGACCAAAGTTAATGATCTTACAAATAGCCTTAAATATTTATTGTCTGCTTGGATTGATCCTGTGATGAGAGAAAGTCAAGAATCAATAGTGATAGTTAAATGTATGACTCCAAAGATATACAATATAGAGAAGTAGTAAGATTATTGATTATAAAATTTAATGAATATATGATAGCATGTACTGTATGTTGGTTTGGTAAACAGTGTAGATTGAACAAAACAAGTGCTGTAGTTTATTATATTATTTTTTAGCATATCATTATTATTGTTATATAGTCAATTATTAATAAAGCTGACCCTAGTAGTCAATTTGCATATATAATTATATTTACTTTTGCATATGTATTTTGTGAATTTATTTATTCTATTGTTATTGATGTATATTAACTTGCATATGATCAAGAATTTTTAAAAATTTTTCTTGGCATCAGCATTACAAATTATAACACATATGTAACTTTTTATCTTTATAATGAATTGAATATACTCATATCTTAAATAAAAACAAAAGTGAATACACAACCTACAATAGAATCATTAAGAGAATTAAATTTCAGACTTGTTCTCAGATTGATGAACTTAGAAAAAAGTTCACAGAGGTTGAAACTAAAAATATAAAATTAAAACAATCTTTGAAAAAATATGCAGTACTAAAGATCTGATTCTAAGAGCTAGAAAAGAAAAATAAAGAGATACTGCCAACCTCACTGCTGAATATATTAAATTTAAAGATAGAGTCATAAAATTGTAACAAATTCAAACACATAATAATAAAAAATATATTGCTAAATTAGACGACGATATCAAGAAAATAAATAGGTAAGTACACTTGTCTAAGAAGAACAATATTTGTCTAATATCAATGCTTTCTGTGAAATGAATTTTGATAGTAACTTTAAACAAATAGACTCACGATATAGTAATACTTCTGTATCTGATATAACTGATAATACTTCAAATTTTGATGAACCTGATTCAGATATATCTAAAAATATATCTGATAATACTTCAAATCCTGATATATATCAGAAAATAGTGACTTAATACTCTTATTAATTTGCATAAAAACTAAATCTTTAGAAGAGATTGAAGAATTTCTAGATCAAATGTATAAAGAAAACAGTAATAAAATAAAAGAAGGAAATCAGAAAAAGAAATTTCAGATTCAAGGATTAGTGCAAAATACTTCTGATATACAAAATGAGGTAAATTCAGTTAGGGTAGTGACAGATATTTTAGAAGGAGTAGCCTGATTCTTATATTATACTTATATATTATATATAAATATAGTAATATATATTATAATTATTATTATATATAAATAAAATTTTTTAAAAATTAAATAACTTGTAATCTACTAAACCAATTTGGATGATTTAACCATCAAAATGATCCTTTCATTAAGAGGATTCGAATGAATCCAAAAGCATCCAATTCTGATCACTTGATCCTGAGATGGATAGAGTTTTGTATTACAGTCTAACCTCCCTATAATCACACCCCTCAGGATAAAGATTTATGTGATTATAAAGAGAATTTTACTAAGATGTGCTTAT
>CAJVPZ010002932.1:0-11663 GCA_910592135.1 Racocetra fulgida | reverse complement strand
TGAAACAAAAATTCCTTGCAAAATTTTGATACAACTTCATCCACTAAACCTATCGCTAACCTAACCAAGATGTCACATTTTAAAGAAGATCGAAACATGTAAATCTTCAACCAATAGAAAGTGAGAGGAAGTTAGTAAATAACGCATGAAGCTCGATTCTTAGCAAACATATCCATATGATTATTTTCTTATAACTTGCTTCTTGTCAATGAAACTTGAAATCCTGATAATAGGTTTCATTTGCAGCACCTATGTCTTACCATACGTCCCGTTATTTATAACGGCAATATCTAGTTTGACAATAAATTTTTTATAAACCGAGTATAAATATAAACAAAGTACGTGATGATAGAAATTTAGGGCTAGGGATGTATGAATAAAACGTCACTTTCTATGTGTAAAACTTTGCTCCTGACATTTTTTATTAATGCAAGGCCTTTTAAACATTAGTTTTTGTGTATTTTCGCTTTCTTTGCCTTTTTTCTTCTTTCAACGATCGTTCATCCTTGTAAATTTTGACCAACCAAAATTTAAGATCAGGTGTAACGTGATAGTCAAAACAAACGTGTTTGTTTCTAAGTGAAAAGTTGCGTGCAAAATTAAAATTAAGTTATAGTTAGGGTTAGAACTAAGATAATGTGATATCTGCTAGTAAAATTTCACAAGTAACATTTTTAATTAGACCGCAGAAGGTAATTTCCTAATTAAAATTTAGAGCTATTTTACGTTACATTTGATCCTGAAATTCGATTGGTCAAATTTACAATTTTTGTGGGCGTCAAAGCGAAGCGAGATTTAGAGTTACCTTTTTGATGTAATTATGGTGTGTGGGTTTTATAGATATCAAAATATAATTTATGCAGTATGTCGATCATATATTTATTTAGCCCACCCCTTTTTAAGGAAGTCAGTATTACCGCGAAACCAGTTATTGGTTAATAACCGTGTTTTGGTCGATTAGCCCTAAAATAAATAAACTAAAAAAAATTTGGTAGTTTTTATTATTAAAGGTAACTAAAAGAATAGATAAAGTTTATTTCTTTTTGTTTAAGTCAAAATAATCTTTATATAGTTTTTTTTTTTTTTGGTGTAGCCAAGATTTCTAAATGACGTTACGGACATCAACTTAAAAACGAACGAAATACACTTTATAAAGCAAAAAAGTTAGGCAACTCGCTAGAGGCGTGACATGGCAATTTAGAAGTGCCTGAGATTATATTTACGAGAAGCAAGTAATATTTTTTCAGGATTCTTGGCCAACTTCGCTGCTTTTTCAGATACATGATTTCTTCGGCTATTATAAGGTAGAAAGTTCTAAAAAAGTTTTGCGCATTGGAAATTTTCGATTTAAAATCGAAAATTGTAAGCGCAAGACATTTATGTGCTATCAAAATCTGCTATTACGGGAATCTGGTCCTTGTAGGATCCAATTTCGAAGAAATTTTTGGGCTTCACCGTAGCATCATGAAACAATAATCGCATTTAGGGAACATGAGCCCCAGAAACGACTACGCCTTTTACTTGAATAATGTCGGATGTAAATTGTCATATAAAAAATTGTTTCTTAAAAAGTAAGCTTCTGGCTAACTAGATGTATCGGAATTGCTTACTTATCTTACTAGGTTTTTTTTTTTTTTTTATATTAGCAATCTAAATGAGCATAAACAAGTTTTACTTATAAAGCAATATATTAGATTGCCAGAGGCGTAACTTGATGATTTAGCAGATGTTTAAGATTAATATTTACGAAAAAAGTAAGTAATTTGCAATATTTTTTGGCCAGCTTCACTGCTTTTTTAGAAACATGATGCCTTTGGCTATTATAGGGATATCAATTCCGGGAGAGGTTTTGGGTTTTATTTATAATACCATAAGATATATTCACATTTAGGGAACATGAGCCCTGGAAACGGCTACGCCAGTCAATTTTGACTATCGTCGGGGTGAGTTGTCTTATTGAAATTGTTTTTTTAAAAAAGTAAGCTTCTGGCTTACCAGATGTAATTGAATTGCTTATAAAGTTTATCTTACAAAAAAAATTTTTTTTAATATTAGTAATCTAAACGAGTATCAAATTTTATTTATTAATATTATTATGTGCATCTCAAAAAAAAAAGGTGAATAACCTAAAATAATGTATGTTTATATTTTTAAAAAAACTTAATGATTATTTACTAATTAAGTTATTTAAAACAGATTATTCATTCTTTAGTTTATTTCACGCTGATCTAATAAACAATTGTTAATCGAAATATTTAAATTAAATTAAACTTAAGAAATTTTATTTTATTTTTCTGATCTATATTATTTTATGTAGCCAAACCCCTATTAAACTATTTCTATTTTTCCTATTTGCATTGATTTAACTTGAGTATAACTACTATTACCATATCTTTTAACTTCCTATTCGTGCCGATTTAGTTTAAATATAACAATCAAGTTATTTATATAAACTAATAAATACTCAAGTCTTGTTTTACTTATTCGTGTTAAGGCATTACTTTATGGTATTCGAGAATTCATTCGTAATTACGATAACAGCTATAGGCTTTTGATTTTAAAGATTTTTAGACTAGAAGAAATGAAGCTCAAAATGGTTACAGGTTAAAATCTTGACAAACAAAATCCCGACAAAAATTGACCGGAACTATGGTTAATACGGGCTAGGCTTGTCGGGATTATGACCCTGTCGAGATTTTGTTTGTCGGGATTTTAACTTGTAACACTCAAAAGTTTTTTATGATTCGATAAAAGAATATCGCCACTATATTTTTTATTTAGACATTTAGTTTCACAAATATGGAGTCACTATAGGAAAAGCTTTGAGAAAACAAGTGTCATATAAAAAAAAAGATCGACATATTACACTAAATTAACATTTTGGACCACCATATTAAAGCCTGTTAATTATAAGCTAAATTTTGACAACATATTTAATATATACTTATTAATATTGCGTGTATGCATGCATAACCAGATCTAGGCTCTATTTTTTTAATTCCTAATGCACTTATAAATGCTTTTTCGACAACCACCTATTGAAGAAATCCAAACTGGAACGAGGTTGATCGTATGGAACCATATGTCCCGCTTCAAAAACTCTTAAAAAAGTAAGTCCTTTGTAAGTTCTAGCTTCACCCGCATACACAGATTTATCACCTTTGACCTTCCAAGGTCTAGTTTTTGCATCATTGAATCCTTGTTTGCCACTCCAATCTAATTCTTTAGTCCATGCATCGTTCCCTGGAGAATCATAATGATAATATGGAATTAACTATTTGAAGAACAAACGTAATACATTCAAAAGAAATATAAGCATACCAATCCAATTACAGATAAAATCTGCATCTCCCGCATATATTAAAATACGTATACCATCATCCAAAAGAGGTGGAAGTAGAATATGAAAAGGGTTCATTCTTAACAAAACAAACCATGTTAACATCCAGTACGAAATGATAATATCTTAAAAATAATGCAACACTTACAGATCGCCAGCCATTTGAAATCCAATAGTAACCTGCGTATTACAGATTCTATACCTCAACCAAGGGTTTGCACCTAGCTCTTCCCTAATATCTCCCCTGTTTAAATATTTTTCAATATCATCTATGCCTGGATAACACAAATCCCCACCATCACATTGTTTCCTTACATCATAAGGATTTCTGTTAGTTGAATAATAAGGAAGAACGATATGTTTGTTACAATACATCGAAGAAGTTAAACAAGTTGCAGTAGCACCATCATAACATCTTTTAATCATCTTAGCACAAGTCGCATAAGCATCACGCATTTCGTTGCAAGTCGAAATATCGAGTACTGGATCGTAGGATGAATTGCAAGCCATGTCTGGATAATATTTATATTGGACCAACGGGTCTACTATACCGTTACCTATCAGAATGGATTCCAGGTTTATATGAGAAAGGGACTTTGGTTTTTTGTCGAGGATCCAGGGTGATGTTCCTTTATTGTTATTGTTAATTTCAGCAGCTATGGCAGGAACATAATGACCTGCGTATCTACAAATAATATAGCATTATCATAAATGATCATACAGTATTTTTAAATAAGATAAAAATACCTACGATTCGCCGGCAACGTGAAAGTCCAAGTGTGCATATTGAGGATACTCTTGGAAAAAGATTTGTAGAAATGCGTAAACATCAATGGATGCCGCAAAGGTCGTTCTCACTTTGGAACCATAAGAGTATCCAACATTCGTTGGCTAGGCGGATATTAATAATATAAATCAATTGTTACATTGTAAACATTGATTACATATTGACTATAAAAATAAAATACTTGATCCAAGAAAATGATGCTAGCATTAGTATTCCATGAATAAGGATTGATAGTAGTATCAGCTCCATCTTCATTAACTGTGCAAGGGCCAAGTTCAAAAAACAAGCCAGCTAAAGAAGAGCAACTAAAAATATGATCGATATCAATCGATACAAGTACGGAAATAAAATAATAATAATGATTCAACTAGCATACTTACCCCGGACCACCATTTAGCTATGAAAAGCAATAGTAATAACTAAGTTACTATATATAGGATTGAATAATTAACATCGATATCAGATACTTACCCAAAGAACAATAGGATCGTTGCTTGGATTATTTCTAGATTCAAAGAACCAAAAGAAGAAGTGTTTCTTTTTACTAATATCAAGATATCCAGAATACTAAAACAATATATGGATTAAAATTTAGTAAAACCAACAATTTGCAATAATAAATTCACCTAAATACAGTATATGGACCTGTTGAACAGAAGCATCACATAATTTTGGTTCTTTTAGTCTAATTTGGTAGTCAGGGAAGTCTTGATGACTTAAAATTTTAGTCCAACTACCATGACCCAATTTATTATCTAGTAAATAAGCTTCGAATTTTTCTTTTAACCAATTACCACCAACTTTTACAAGATCATCTTGTTGAATGAGTTGTTGAGCCAAGAAAAAAAAGCCAATGAAAAATGCAATTATAATAGTCACGAAAGAAATAAAACGAGGTCGTGAATCAAACAGCATATTATTGTCATATGATAACAGCAGAATATTGATTCAATCATATTTTATGCTGAATGATGTGTGGCATGTACGTACGCACATACAAATCTAGCATTGTGAATCTTTTGTGTGACATCTTCTGACAGGAAGGCGCCGAAGGGAATAAATAAAGCTTATCGTTATCTAACGTTAACAAATGTTACTATGTTAGTTTCAACCTCACATGATTGTACAATCGTAGTCATGAAATAGCAAATTAAGAGTGTTCTCAAGCACCTCATTCAATGGATCGGAGGCAAAGGTTTAATTAGTCGGAAATTAAATAAATTAGCCAAGGAGGTTACCACTTCAGTGAAAAAAATCTGGAGTGCAGGCCATCTTTTTTCATAAAGTTTCTCTGATTGGTTAAAATTCAAAATCCGCATTTTGCCAATGAAATTTAGCAAGTCATATTTCTATTTATCACATTAACCATTCAATTGATCGCAATGATTTGACCATCCCGATCACTAACTAATCACATTGAGGGAGAACGCCCTAATAGTTAAATTAATACAGCAATAGTTTAATTGATTTTATTGCTTATACAGTGTAAATGAATGGTACAATTGTCTTTTTGATAGGGACAAGTAGGATTTCAAGCATGTTTGATGAAGATTATCAAAATATTCATAAGGATGAAACATCTGGTAGTGAGCATGTTTGTTTGCTGAAAGAATTGGTTAAATTTTATTGACGTTCTCAACATATATTCAATTAATTTAAAATCCAGTCATTACCATATGCAAATATGGGCATATTGTTTGTCTTGAAAATAATGCTAATCTTTTTGGAATCAACAAGCTCCACATGTCCTCCTTATATCTCATTAATCCAGAACCTGTTATAAAATTTCAATAAAATAAATTTCCCTGACTTCATCTGTATTTTTTCTATGATCTATCCAATAATTCAACTAGTATGCCAACTCATTCTCTGAACAAATAAAATCAAGCTCTCTGCTTCATTTCTAAGTTCATCAACCACGCCTTTATTAAAATAATCATTTGGAATTTCGTCCTTATACTAATAAGGCCATACAAAGTTAATTCATTGTTTTTATAATACCGACTTTGATTTGGAGATATTACAATTTAAATTTTAAATTTTTTTTTTACTTTTCTAAAAAGACATCTGGTTATTATTAAAAAAATTTTTTTTTGATTTACAAAATTTGACCTAACCGGACCTTCTCAATTTATATGTAAAAAAAATATATATGGGATCTTTGCTAGGAAAATCACCCTTCGACATTTTTTCCGATCGGGCTAATTCGGAACAGGGACGATGATTTTGTGATTCACAGAAAACAGCAGAATTTCTCTTAATCACAGCCAACCACAGAAATCACCCTTAGTCACCACAGAATATCGCAGAATTCCAAAAAATGTGCAGAATATCACAGAATTCATAATATATCGCAAGATTTGACAAGCCGGCGTCGGGAAATCCCGTAAAGGTAGACAATAAATCAACATAAAATTACGAGCTTGTCACCAGTGAATTACGGAATTATTTGTTTGGAAAAATTTATAATCGCATTAAATCACAGAAATTATAATATAGTATACAGAATTGCAAAAAAATTATAAATGTTATCACAGAATTAGACAAAAATTTTATCACATTAAATCACAGAATTTGTCTTAACCACACGCAGAATTTAGTCCTAACCACCGCAGAAATCATCGCCCCTGATTCGGAACATTTTAAACCAACGTGCCGGTTCTTATTTACATGTAAATCATTTTTTGCCCTTACTGATTCAATAACTTATCGAATGAACGTTTGAATCAATAAAAGCAAAAATGATTTACATGCGAGTAAATACCGGTAAATTGGTTTGATGTCATTATTATAATACGACAGGGTGAAACCCACGCAGAAATAGTTACATTATTGATGCAAATCCTATCTAAAATAGTAACTAAGTATAGATCTATCAATAAAGTTATCGTATGAGTGCGTGAGAGTGAAAACCTGGAAATATGAATTACTATGATTGGTTACAGGTTTTCACGCACTCATATTATAATAGGACGGGGTGAAACCTGAGTTTATTTTTATTATCAGTGCGGATACTAAATTCGTGTATTTTTAAGTTACCTTTTTAATGCATATCTACAATTAATTAGTGTTAGGCGGTGGTGTACAT
Source organism: Racocetra fulgida (assembly GCA_910592135.1). Classification (NCBI taxonomy): domain Eukaryota; kingdom Fungi; phylum Glomeromycota; class Glomeromycetes; order Diversisporales; family Gigasporaceae; genus Racocetra; species Racocetra fulgida. The sequence goes on along the minus strand of CAJVPZ010002932.1, from coordinate 4,448 downwards.
CAATAATGTTTCACCCTGTCGTGTTATAATCATAGCGCGAGTAATACAAACTCCAAAAGGAAATATCCAATCAGAGCACAAATTTTGATTATTCTGGATAAGCCCGACATGAATTTCAAAGCGAAAATACTCAAAAACTATATATAATATCTAAATCGCATGTCGGAACGAAATTTTACATTCGTATAACGAATGACAATTTACTGCCGTAGTCTCTAATGTTAACGCCCTAACCTCATAGACTTTCATATGATTGGCTGTTAAATCAATTTAATTTTACATTATTTATACAGTTTAAAGTGCTTTTTAAAAAAAATAAAACTACAACAAATAAATAAGTAGAAAATTTTATTAGGATTGTATAACTTTACAGTTGAAAATAATCAAAATCCCCTTTTATTCAGAGCAGTTATCATGATAATAACCTATTTTTCAGAAGTCGTTATTATGCTAACTTTCTTTAAAACAAAATGGGATTTTGATTATTTTTAATAATGGAGTCCTACGACCCTAATAAAACCTTCTATATATATTTTTTATTTATTCTTTGTAGTTGGATTTTTTAAATAATATAAAATTAAGGATTTTATTTTTTATCACCATAGCGATGTATCGCTACTCCTGAGACTTAGCTGTCGCGTCGCGTGATGTCGGGGTCAAACGCCGCACATGATTAGTAATATAGATAACATATAGATTACTAATCATACATGAAGTTTGAATATTGAAACCCCGACATCACGCGACGCGACAATTAAATTTCGGGATTTGACTTAGACCCGGGTAGCGATAACAGAAGGAAACGTACCCGATCCAAAGTGAATCCCACACATGGTGTGATAAATTAAAACTAATATAAATAATTTCAGTTTTAATTTATCACAATTGATCACACCATGTGTGGGATTCACTTTGGATCGGGTACGTTTCCTCCTGTTGGTATGTATAATAATTCATAATTATTGGATGTGAAGATCCAATAATTCAAATAACTTTTGAGTTATTCAGCCATCTCCTTATACGTTATATAAAAAATTCGTTCGTCTGGAATGAGTAAAACTTTGTACAGTATGGGACATCCAATCTACAATCCTTGATGCTTACATCATCAAGTTTGATTGTAAATTAGCTTTGGTTAATCAATATTTTAAATGAGTGTGGTCAAATTAAAACTGGTTTTATATAAATCATCATATAAAATGCTCTGGGTGACAAATTGTCTAGATCAATTTGTTAAATACATACCGTATAAATGCGGAATAATGCCCACCTGCGCGTTATTTCGAATACGCCCATGTGCGTTATTTCGAAATATAGATTAAATAAACCCTCTTCATTATAAGAAGTATAGTAAGAAATGAAAGTGCAACTACGTAAACCGGCTTTTACCATTGTTATAATTGTCTTAATAAAGAATAACTTTTGTTAGATCGCGAAAGCAGGTTTATTTAGTACCAAATCGTTCCGAAGCACTTTTTATTCTTTATTTTTTTATAGAGGATGCGCGCTAATTCAGGACGCACATGGGCGTTAATTCGAAACTACGTATACTATTTTTAAAGGTTCAGATTTTCAAAATAACGCCCAAGAGCGTTATTCCGCGTTTATACGGTACTATTTATATTAAAATGTGACAAGTAATTTGTATGATTTCATATATATACTTATAGTTAGAGATGCAAATCGGCTTTTCGGCTCTATTGATTAATCGGTTTTTATTATACTGAATATACAAGCCGATCGTGCCGTTTTGCATCACTACTTATAGTAAGATTGCTTTGATGAAAACAAATTTTTTATTCACAGGTTTTAAATTGACCGCACTCAAATAAAAACCATCTGACAAAAATGTAGTATGACTAAGAATATTCAATTTGTTTGAGGATTTATTTTTTGGCTTGTATTAATAAAGTTATAATGATTTAAAGCTTTTGCTAATAGAAAATAAATGTGATTTGCTGTCCGGTACTGTATAACACAAAGCGATATATATTAGACAAAATTGAACGTTTGGATATCTTTGGTTTGGAAGTCCAATCCAAAGTCCATTCGCGGTTCTTGACACTAAGTTTTGAACCAGGTCCTAGTTTTAAATGATACATAAATTTCATTGCATGTGAGGAGAGATTATTCAGCTCTTATAGCACGCATGCTAGATCATGTATTTGTTCAGCATCTCTGTCATAGTAGTAATTCATAAAATTTTAATTATAGTTTTGCCACTTTACTCTGGGAAATTTCATCTCAACAAATCCCATTTGATGGCCTTAGTGACCAAGAAGCAAAAGAAATGGTTATAAAAGGAGTACGTCCAAGTCCATTTTCAGAAAATACACCAGAACAATATGAAGAAATTGTCGAACAGGCCTGGGATCATGATCATAATAAACGACCAAAAATTGATTACTTACTAGAACAACTTGAAAAAATTAAAGCAGAAGTTGAATTGCATCAAAATAAATCTGCAATTTCTTCTCCTACATCTCCTACATCTCCTACATCTATTAAGAAATACAAATTTAATGACTTAGGCAATGTGCCATCATCGTCTTCATCTCAATTACTACCAGTTGAACGAATAATATCAGAACTCCACAATAAAGGGAAGTACGATGAAGCTTTTGCCCAATTCGAGCAACTGGCACAAAATGACGACCCTTTAGCCTTATACTATACTGGTTTATATCTCTACGAAGGAACTTATGGCAGTATTAAAAGAGATGTAATTCGAGCATTGCAATTTTTTCTAAGATCTGCTAAGCATGGTAAAGCACAAAGTAAATATAAGTATGCTTATGCCTGCCTCACAGGGCCTTATTATTCCTTTGAAGAAGGGATAAATTATCTTAAAATGGCTATGAAAGATAATGATCCTGATGCTTTATACATGGCTTCTCAGATATATTTAAATGGAGAACATGGCTATCCAATTGACAATGCTAAACATCAAAAGTATTTAAAAGATGCAGCTAAAAATGGATCAACTATTGCACAAAAGGATCTTGCAATACTGTGCATGTAATATGTTATAATTGTTATTCTTTTTATTGTATATCTACTTTATTGAAAATTATATTAAAACTTTCATTATTTAATGGGGTTATATTTTGTTGTTTTGTTTTCTTTACTAAAATTTTTATGGAGCTACTAAAATGCATCATAGGCGTTAAACATCACTAGCGAAACACCATGATAATTTAAATTTTATAGTAATAATTAAAGTACTTATCGCAAGAAAGCAACGTGAAATTGAATCCAACATGAGGTACTATATAAATATGTCAAATGATAGTCTTTCCCTAGTACTGTTACTCTTAAAGTTAAATCCAACGATAGTAATCAGATAAATGTATTCTATGATCAATCTTTAGTACGAAGAAATTCGTCTGATTGGTTAATTTTTATGGATCATTCGTGATAATTAACCAATTAAATTACATAATTTTAAAACTTTAATACGATACTACTACATAGAAAATAAAGAAAACTTCGTATGAAGAAGTTCATAAATGATTAAATATACAAAGAATGAATTTATTTTTCAATATATAGAAGATAGATAGATACACGTAAAGTGGAGGAAAATAGCATTCATTACTAATAAACCTAAACTCATTAATACAATCCACGATCTATAACCAAAACTTATTACGATTGCAGGACAAAAAACCAAACATAGTTCAAATTTAATAGTTAGTAATAAAGTTTTTTAAAGCTAACGTAATAAGGCAGTCTTGAACAAAAACATTCCTGCTTACCTTCATTTTTTCAATATAATTTGAGATAGATTGTCCAATAAACGTTAGATATATTTTGTCTTCTAAGTAAAGTTCGTCGGAAGTAAGTTCTTTTTTAGATTCTTTTGCACACTGAATATTGACGCCATTCTAAAGCTATGAATGGTTTTTGCGATGATTTTTGTTATAATCATTGTGCTACTAAAAAGTACTTTAAATTGTATAAATAAGTTCTCCCTGATAAAGTAAAATCCATATTAACGATAGGAATTAGTGACTAAATTCCGTGATGCTTCATTAAGAGACCCATGACGTAATTAAGAGTTTAATTAGTACCCTAGCCATGGCGAAAAATAACTACCCCAGTATCGCCATCAAAAATGTCACTTTCACTGACGATCTACATTGATTAGCCAATAATTAATCAACGTCAATTTTGTCAAAAATCGAAAATTCACATAAGAAACCGCCTTTCGTCACTAACAAAAAAAAATTCCTTGAGTAATTTTACTATACCCCCTCATTCTCTAACCTTAGTTTAAACGCTAACCCTAATATAAACGAACTTAAAAGTTTTTTTTTCGATGGTCACGTGAAAGTGGGGAAGATGCGAAAAAGGGAAGATCTACGGACACCACCAGTCATGTGATTTTGCACCCACCAGATCACGTGATATACCATATGCCATCATAATTATATCACGGTTACATC
>CAJVPZ010002931.1:0-11666 GCA_910592135.1 Racocetra fulgida | reverse complement strand
AAAAATTTTAGAGCTTATTAGTTCGAAAAATTGCCAAAACTTAGACGTCAGTTCTAAAATTGCATATCTTCTATACGTGAGTTCTCAAACACATTCAAAAAGACATGGATATTTAAATTTGAAGCCAAATGATATATGCGGTGTGTGCATTTAGTGATTTTTTTTGTTCTGTTGGTCAACCTGCAGGTCAACCAACGGGTCAACCGACGGGTCACCCGCGGGTTGACCCACCCGAGTTGTAATGATTCAACCGGGTGACCCACCCACTCGCTGGTGACCCGGGTAATACCATCCGGGTCAAAATACTAATTTTTCTGTTCACAAAAAAAATGCGAAAGGAATGAAACTAGATTTCCAAATTTAACAAATCGTTCTCCATATCCATATTAGAGATCAAATCTGTACGAGGAATTAATTTACTTGTACCACCATGAGCATCCGCGTAAGATTCTCCTGAATTTTCAAATATAATTTTCGAATCCTTCAATTCCGCCAAGATTTGTTCGTCTTCTTGCCAATTTTTTAAAATATCACAAAGATTTTGTGCAGTTGGTCGCTTTTCTGGATTCAGGTCCCAACATTGTTTCATCAGATTCACATAACATCGTGGTGCTTCTTCGTTAACAGGTGGTCGTAAACCTTTGAATATTTTTCGTTGAAGATTGATTTTATTCTCTATATTATATGAAACGGGCCTTCCATATAATATCTCCCACATAATTATTCCCAAACTATAAATATCGGATGCTATGGTATATTGGCCATCTATCATAACCTTAGGATCAACATAAGGTAAAATTCCATAAATTTGGCCGTCTTGTTTCAAATATTGAATCGAAAGACCGAGATCGGTAATATAAGCAGTGTGCAAATTGTCTTGTAAAATATTACCACTATGAAGATCTCGATGGACGATTCCTTGCGAATGAATCGCGTTCAAATCGGAAACTATGCTAAATAATAGGTCCAATTTATGTTTCCAACACAGTGCCAAATTAGAAAGATTACTACACAGTGAACCCATTGTTGCGTATTTTAGCACAAGAATATAATTTCCCTTTTCATTTCTTGATATACCATAACATTTCATGAAAGATGGATTTTCAACGCCGATTTTACAGTAATTTTCCAATTCACTATAATAATCATTCTCGTGAAATTCCTTAAGCGCAACATCACAAAAAAAAAACCTTCTTGGTTCATACTTTCTTTCCCACGCGGCAAGATATACAGTCGCAAAACCACCTTCTCCAATAAATTCAATTTCTTTAAGTTCATTATATGGAATCCATGCTAATTGGTATCGATTATCGTTTAAAAGCAGCTTAACATCTTTATCAATATCAAGGTTTTGATATTCCGATTTGATAATCTCATGAAATTTTTTTCTCTCCTCAAAAAACCAATAATCTGCTTTCCTGATATCCGACTCAGTTCCGATGCCATTTCTATAACAATAACCAACTAACGACATTCCAATGGTGTGTCCCATTTCTGCGGACATTTTATAATGAATAAATGCCTCATTTACATTCTTTTCGACTCCGATTCCGTTTTGATAACAATGTCCAAGACTGATTATTCCTGAAGTTTCACCCAAATTAACAGATTTTTGATAATATTTGAATGCTTTATATTCATTTTTTTCAACTCCGAATCCCATTTGATAACAACACCCAACCTTGAACATTCCGTAAGCACTATTTTCTTCTGTGGATTTTTTGTAATATTCGAATGCTTTATATTCGTCCTTTTCGATTCCAACTCCGTAAAAATAATAATCTCCAATTAAACTCGTTGCAAAACCATCGCCCATCTCAACAGATTTCAACAACCATTTAAATGCTTTTCGTTCATCTTTTTCAACACCAATTCCATTACGATAACAGTTACCAATTGAAATTATTCCCTTGATATTCCCCATCTTTGCAGACTTTTCGAAATGAATAAAAGCTTTATGTTCATCTTTTTCAATACCAAGCCCTTCTACATAACATACACCAACAAGGTACATCCCTTCGGATGAACCCATACCAGCTAACATAAACGCCTCGTGAGCAATTTTTTCATCACCATGTTCTTTTAAATACGAAAAACGAAGTTCTTTTAAATACGATAAAAATAAGTTTAAATTCATCCTCGGATTCATACATAGTTTGAATTTATCCTCGGATTCGTACATAATTTTTTTTGTTTAAAAGTTGAACAGATTATTTCTGACAAAAAACCCATTTATGGCAATTCACGCCATTGACGATCAACTATATAAACTAACTATACTAGAGTTGCTGGTGAAACTGATGAAGTTCTTGGTGAATGTTGGTGAAACTGGTGAAATTTAATATACAGTAAAAGCTAATTGGATTTTAGATAACCACCAGTTTCACCAGTATTATTTAGTTTCATCAGCAACTCTAAACTATAGGATTTTGGATCAACCATTCAAACCAATTGTGTAGTTTTCTGTATGTGGTTAAGACAAATTCTACGTTTCTGCGATACAGTTTTATAATTTCTGTGTAGTTCTATGATGCTACGTATTTGATTGGGGTGTTCTATATCGGTCTAGTTACAAACATAGTACAGATCACATAGTAATGATCACTTGTTAAATTGCGAATCCAGTCCGGTCCGATCCTAGGATCTAAAAAGACGGTCCTGGATTCGATCCTTTAAATCACATGAAAATAGCATAATGGAGGTTCGTTTTGATTGGTTGTCGATTCTGATCATCAGATTGAATATGATTGGTTGATATGCCTCGTATCACGATAATCGTCATATGAAACCTTGCACAACAGTAATATTACAACTTCACAAATTACTCATATGACAAGAAACTTTTTTTTAACGAGCACATTTTTCAAATACTAAAGTACCTTTTAAATCTTTCAGATCTGTATAGAAAATCTACGAATTTTATAAATAAGATTTTTTTAAGTTGGCAATTTGACAACTTTTTCAGTTGTATATATAACTAAACTAAACTTTTTATTAGCACGTTCTTCGGGCTTCAAGGTACTTTTTAAAACTTTCAGATCTACATAGATCAAATAGGTTAAGATACTTCACTTATATGTAAAAGGTATAGAAAAGATGAATTTATATCAAGGTATTGAATTTGACAGTTTGACGACTTTTTCAATTATACGTTTAACTAAGTAATCTTTTTTCCTTAGCACATCTTTAAACTTCAAAGTGTCTTCTAACTTTCAGATCAGTATGAGCCAAGAAGTTCATTTGTACGTAGAAAGTAGTAAATTTATATAATGAATTTGTGAAATATTACATTATTAATTTAACTATATATGATAGTAAGAAATTTGGTAATTACATCTATATTATGTTTTAATTTATTCACCATTTATCTATATTATTTAACGCATTTTGTAAATCTATTACTAGTTTTTCTTTTGATATATCCTTATGTTTTGTCATATCTTCCAATTCTTGCAATTCTTCCGAATCTTGAGATTCTTCATCATTTTCAGTAAAAGTATTAGCTCCTTTTTCAAGTGTTTCAAGAAATGAATTAACATTCTTGTGTATTCCTGTTTTGTAGTACTCCTTACAATGGTGGCAACTGTATTCCATCTTATTGTAACAATGCCAATGGAAACTATGACCACAAATCAATACAGTGCCACCTCTATTTTCAGTTAATAGTTCATAACAATCATCACAAAGTTCTGGTAAGAGAGGTACTTCAGTATTGTAGCTTGTTGGCAGGTATGTTAGTTCATCATCTTCATTTAATATGAAAAGCTTATATTTTAAAAGTCTCTTTTTTCTTTTTTTTTTGGTTTACTTTTATTATTTGCAATATTAGCAACCATACTAATATGCTGAAAAGTTTGACAAAAATAATCTAATAAAAATAATGATGTTTTATTTATCAGATAGTCAAGAGTAGAATGGGTATATGGGTATCTTTTTTTGGTATTAAATACTTCTTTAAACAACGATTGCTTATTTATATCTATTTTTTATTATATATTATTAATGATATTGTTACACGTTATTTAAACTAATTTTATTTTTATTTATTTTTTTAACTTATCTAGAAGACATGCTTGTTGAATAACAGTTTCAACACTATCATGAGACAATGTATTGGCCCATATCTAACTATACAAATTTTTAATATAATAGTCATTGAAATTTACAAGAAACATTTTAATTATATCTAATATCAGATGATTTGTTTCTTGCCAATAGAAAAATCTGACAAAAAGGCCAAAAGAGCTAGCTTTGTTATAATTTTTATGCTTCCAATGTAGTGCAAAAGTCCATATCTGAAAAATGGTTTCAATGTATTCATCAAAAGAACCTAAGCGAAAAAGGACAGCATATATGTCTTAAGTTGTCAGAATTATATTGTCAAGTAAGTCAATTAATATTCTATACTCCGTATCTTTACATGTGGGTTCAAACTTTTCTAAAATTTTTATTTTTATTTTCATTCATCCTTGATAGGCGAGCTCAAGTAAGAGGTTTATCCTCTATAGTTGGGGTTTTTTTGCAAAAATTTTTCCATTCCCAAAAATTTCATGAAAAATTTTTAAAAAACGAATAATATGTTATTATGACTTGTTCTCAACTATTTAATGAGACATGAAGTGGACCTAATATAGGTACGAAGGTATTAATAGTTGCTGGGATTGCTATATCGTATTTTCCATAATAACGCCCACCTGCACGTTATTTTGAATATATGCACGTTATTTAGAGTACACGCATGGGTGTTATTTTGAAACAAGGGTTGATTTTCTAGTAACTTGTTGACTAAAATATCTCTAGAAGGATATTTTTGATGAAATCATTAAAGAAATATATAAACTGTATAATGAAGAAATTTTAAAAGGCAATTATTACAATTCAATTTTTGATATCTTAGAACAATTTCTAGTAAAAAAATTTGATCTTATAGTTCAATTCATTTTCACATTTTGTTATAAGCATAGCAAATAGGTTAAAATGGATAAATATAAAGCATTCATTTATTATCAAAAATCTGCCAAAATGGGGAATGCTAGCGGAATGTGTAAAGTGGATATTGTTATGAATATAGAAATAGTGTTGAACAGGATAAAGATAATGCATTTATTTATTATCAAAAATCTGCTGAAATGAGAGATGCTGCTGCGATAAAGAATGTTGGATATTATTATAATCACAGAATTGGAGCAAAAAGGATAAACGTAATAAGGGATTAATTTATTATCAAAAATCTGCAGAGATGGGCATGTTAGTGCAATATATAATGTTAGATGTTGTTATGAATATGGAACTGGAATTGAAAAGAATGAACAAAAGACCTTTGAATAATATTTAAAAAGTGCTGAATATGGATATTGTTTTGGAATGTATGGTGTTGGTTCATGTTATCAGTACGGGATAGGAGTAAAAATAAATAAAGATTTGGTATTTAAATGGTATTTAAAATCAGCTGTTATGAAAGTTATGTGAAATTTGGATCATTTCGTGAAAATATTAAAAGAATATTTAAGTCAGAGTATAAAATTAAATTAAAATATTATGCGATGTTGTTTATAACCTATCATGTATTTATTCAAAGAAATTTATGCATCGAGATTTATATTTAAGTAATATTTTATAAAAAGAACAATATACAGTAAGACCTTTCTAAGTGCACACTCTATAAGTACACGCATTATGTAAATTCTCTCTGCATAACTTGGCCCCAACTTATAAGAGCATTATATATTTGGCTCTCTATAAATGTACTCTCTCTTTAAGTACACATTTTGTTTTTTTTGACTATGGTCCTGAGAGGGGTGCAATTAGGGAGGTCTTACTGTAAAGCCTATATTACCGATTTAGGTTTATCAATAACGTTTGATGAAAAACAAGGTCATATTAATCGAGTTATGCCATATTTAGCACCTGAGGTCTTGAAAGGTGAACCATTCACTCAAGCTGCTGATATTTACAGTTTTGAGATTATTATGATAGAAATATCAACTAGTCAAAGGCCTTTTGATAGTTACTGAATTAGCAATAAAGATTTGTAATGGTTTGTGACCTGAATTTAATATAGGTGCCCAAAATATTATATTGAATTAGCCAAATGATGCATTGATCCTGATATGAATAAAAGGCCCACAGCTGTTGAAATTCTTAATAAACTTACAACAAATACAGTAATCAAATTGAAGCAAAAAAATCTAGGTTTGCAACTGGTCATATACGGAGTGCACGTTATTTAGAGACACGCATGGGCGTTATTTTGAGACCATGTATACTATTTTTAAGAGGTACAATTTTCTAAATAACGCTTATGGGTATTATTATATGAAAATACAGTAATTTGCTAATGCAAATACGTTAATGTCTTCTATATAAAAAGTTGCTCAGGCCAGTCAGCAATAACTGGTATTATATAATTATCTGCATGTTTTATATCTCTATTTATTAAGAAAATTATCTCTAATGCATTTATATAATTGTCTAATGATTTAAAGTTACTTTCTTTAATTCCAACTAATCTTACATCTTCCATACTTTTTTCTTGCTTTTGTCTTTAATAGATTCATCATAACAATAAACCATTAGAAGGTCAATTTGATCAAAGTTGGTTATTACTTTTTGTAAAGTAACCTATTAATTTTTTCTCTGTGTATATAAAAGGTCAAATATTTTCTGATATTTTGTAATCAGATGCAGACAAATTAATAGTGCATCTATATTGATAGAGTTATGAACTGAACTACCATTATAATTTATTGGAACTAGTGCACACTTAGTGATTTCTTTGTAACACACATTGCAAAGTGGATCGGGCAGTAAGTGAAGTGGTATCTGGGCATCTTTTTTTGTGTATGTTATGGTAATCGTCAATGTTATACACAAAAAAACTATTATTCTAATTTAAAACATTATATTTTAGGGCTTATTATTTGAATTATAAAAAAAATGATGATTCCTACTTTTCTGAAACCCGCTTTCCTGAAAACTATTTATCCAGGTTAGAGTTAGTATTTTGTTAGTTGTAGATATGTATTTTTAGCAAATTTTACCTGTGTGATGTTGGGTAAGTGGCACGTCAGGGAAATAGTTTTCGGGAAATCATACCGTAATTACAAAAAAAAATACTGATTATAGCAAAATTTATCTTTTGTAACAGACGGGCTAGGTTTTGGGAACTATTTTTGCAACGAACGTGTTAGATTTGGGTGCTTATTACAAAAATTAAAAAACTAGGAAGCAGATTTATTGCATTAGAGGGGGTGGTTTGTATTGAACAGACTGCTTTGTACAAGAGACTTGTGTCGTCTTTATATACTATTATTAAAACTAATTTTGCTTATTGATTACTAATGCTAACTACTAATTACTCTAACTAATGACCTCATAATTTATGCACTTGAACTATATATTTGATTATTACGATGATTTTACTATTAGCTATCATTATCATTATTACTAATTAATTTATGACTAATAATTCATGCGTCGGAGAAGTGCTTGAATCAGAATCATGGGCTTGGATCATAGGTCGGGTCACGGGTTTGGGTTGTGAGGGCTTAATTGTTATACCATTCCCTCTTTAGAGGCCTCCCTTTAATTTTTTCCTTTTTTGTATGCGCCTGTGCATCTTCCATATTGGACCCGGTTTATCAGAGTAATGTTGGTGGAACTTTTCAACTGCTTCTTCAGCATGGGCTACGTTCTCAGCAGGTTCCCAGGAGTGTTCACTTATATCATAGCCTTCCCAGTCGACTAGGTAGTATAACTTCTTTCAGACTAATTTGCGTCAAGTATTTCATTAACTTCATATTCATTTTCATTTTCAACAACTATTGGAGGTGGTGGATTTGAATTTTTGCCGGGAATCGAGTTGGCTGTGTATAGTTCCAGTAGAGAAACGTAAAATGTGTTATGGATCCTGAATGTAGGAGGTAGGTTTAAGTGATATGCCACTTGACTTATTTTTTTTGAAATAGTATATGGGCTCAGCTTTTGATAGTCTAATTTTCCAGAGGGCCGATTGGTATGAATGTTTCGACGTGAAAGCCAGATTTTGTCGCCAATTTTGAAATTGGGACCCTCTTGGCGCCTACGATCTGCATTTTCTTTGTAACATTCCTGAGCGTTTTTCAATTCATTAATGAGTGTTTCCTTTATATGTTGCAGTTGAGCGACCTTATCTTCCACAGAGGTGACTGAAGAGTGAAACGGTGTCTGTAAATTAAAGTGAGGATGGAAGCCATAATTGGCAAAAAAGGGTGTGGTTTTGGTAGAAGCATGGATTAAGTTGTTGTAAGCGAATTCTGCTAGTGGAAGTAAGTCGTTTCAATTGTCTTGATGATAATTAATTGTACATCTTAGATACTGTTCTAACACTTGATTAACCCTTTTACTTTGACCATCTGACTAAGGGTGGTAAGCTGTTGATAGATTGACTTGGGTTCCTAGTAGATTGAATAGTTGCCTCCAGAATTTAGAAGCAAATTAAGGCCCTCTATCCGAGGTAATATCTTTTGGAATACCATGGAGGCATATTACCTCCCATAGTATTAATTATGCCATTTGTTCAGCGTTGATATTTTTACTGCATAGAATAAAGTATGCCATTTTGGTCAACCGATCGACTACAACAAGGATGGAATCATAACCTGATGACAAAGGTAAGTCCGTAATGAAATCCATTGAGATAGACTGCCATTGTTGAGTAGGTATGGGTAAAGGGACTAACAGCCCAAATGGTCAATGTCTAGAGTGTTTGGATCTAGTACAAGTATCACAAGATTTAATATATTTTTTTGTAAAAGACCTAAGATTCGGCCACCAGTAGTCTCTCGTTATTAATTCTATTGTTTTAGTCACCCCAAAGTGACCCACTAACCTTGAGTCATGCCTTGTTTGTAATATTTCTAACCTTTCTGATATATTTGGTATGTACAGCAGGCCTTCTCTAAACAACAATCCATCAGTGCATTAGAACTTGTAATAGTCTAAGCGTTTATTCGAACTATTTTCATTTGGATGTACCAAATGATAAATCACGTCTAAAGCCAGGGGGTCTTTTCTTAACTGGTTACGAATTCAGTCCCTCATAGAAATGTCAATGGGTGTTACATAAGCCACATTTATGTAAAGATTTTGGGTCTTTAATAATATAGTATGTTGCTGAGTCACTGCTTCTTCATCTTCTTAGGACTGATAGTCTGGTCTTCTGGATAGAGCATCCGATTTCCCTTGCTCTTTACCTGACCGGAACACAATTTTGAAATTATAACTGGAAAGAAGGAGAGACCACCTGGCTTGACGTCTACTAAGGTTTTTGGTGGTGGTAAAGTATTGTAGGTTTTTGTGATCACAGTGAATAGTAATTTCATGTTGGGCTCCTTCGAAGTAGTGGCACCGTCGTTTGAAGGCGGTTATTATTGCAAGTAACTCCTTGTCATGAATGTCATAATAACCTCTGCTGGTGTAAGTTTTCGCGAATAATAGGCAACAGGGTGAAGGTCCTCTTCATGAGGTTGAGACAGAACCACCCCAAGAGCATAGTCTGAAGCGTTGGTTTTCAGGAAATACGGTTTTGTTGAATCAGCTTGGACTAATATTGGGGCCGAGGTAAAAACTGCTTTTAAGGTGGTGAAAGCCTGTTGAGCCTCTGGAGGCCATATGAAAGGTTTTATTCTTTTGTTTGATTTCCGGGTTAGGTTAGTTAGTGAGGTAACCAACTGGGCATAGTTTTTGATAAAGTGCCGATAATAGTTAGCAAACCCAAGGATCGTTGTATCTCTCAGACTGAGGTTGGAATGGGCCAAGAAAGAATACTCTCGACTTTTTTGGGGTCCATCTGGATCCCTTGGGAGGTGATACGATAATCTAAGAAATCAACACTCTTCTTATCGAATTCACATTTTCCTAATTTTGCAAATAATCCATTTTGACATAGGTGTTCTAGTACTAATTGCACATGTTGATTGTGTTCTTCTTGGTCAGATGAATATACTAAGATGTCATCCAGGTAAATAATTACAAATCGATCCAAAAGGTCCCTAAAAATATCGTTCATTAGATGCTGGAATACGGCTGGGGCATTAGTAAGCCCAAAAGGCATTACTAGGTACTCAAAGTGCCCATACTGTGTGCAAAAGGCAGTTTTCCATTTGTCTCCTGGTCGTATGTGGACTAAATTATACGCCCCTCTTAGGTCGATTTTCGTGAAAATTTTCACGGCGGCAAGTCGATTCAGTAGCTCAGGTATCAGGTGAAGTGGATATCAGTTTTTGACTGTAATTCAATTCAGCCCTCAATAGTTCACACATAAGCGCAATATACCATCCTTCTTTTTAACAAAAAGTATAGGGGCCCCTGCTGGTGATTTTGAATGGTGTATAAAGCCTTTTTCTAAGTTGTCTTCAATATATTTTCTTAATGTTTCAAGCTCTTGTATGGACAGTTCATAAATGGGGCCCCAAGGAGGCTGTGTTCCAGGCAACAAGTCAATGGAACAGTCATACGGTCGATTTTCAGGCAACTTATCGGCCTCTTTTTTATCAAACACATCACCAAATTCTTTATACTTATCAGGCAAGACCGAGGAAGAGTCTATGGATTCTTTAGAGCAAGGACTAGAAGCTAGCGTGGTAAAAACTTGAACCATGAAGATTCGTTCTTCATTTGGGGCGTTGGTTTTCAAAGGTGTCTGATTTGAAAGGTGAGTTTTACAAATCGGGTCTGAGAAGGTAATGGAGTGCTTGCACCAATTTATTTCAGGGTTATGTAGAATGAGCCAAGGTAGGCCCAGAATAATTTTGTAGTGTGGGGATGATATAAGGTTGAAGGAGATTTTCTCATAATAGTTTTGAAAGCTCAACAGTAGTGGTCCCGTCTTGTGAGTTACAGCCTCAGATGAGATTTCACGTCCATTGATTACTTCTATGGATAGTGATGTTTCTTTTTTGAATATGGGTAAGCTAATTTCTTGAGCCAAGGTGGCATCCAAAAAACATGCAGAGGCACCTGAATCAATCAAAGTCTTTACGTTTATTTGAGATTCGTTCAGTAGATGTAGGTGTAGTTCCATAGTGAGTGCAGTTGCAGGCTTATCAGATGATGTGCTCTCAGGGGTAAACTAATTGCTTGATCCAGCTGAAGCCTTCTTACTTCAGCTGGGCTTCCTCTTTTCCCACAATTTCTCAGCCGTAACTGTGGCATCAATTCTTAGGGGTATGTTGAGTTTTTTATAGCTGTTTCTAACAATGTGCCCTGGTTCGCCACAATACATACAAAGGTTATTTGTTCGGCATCGATTCTTTTCCGCTTCCGTTAATGGTTTGAATCTTACAGTATCTATTTGCATGGGTTCTTCGGTATTGGTTATTGGGTTGTTAGCAATTTGGAGCTGATAACGTGTGGGGTTTGAGCCCCGTTGACATTCTTGCCTTCGTTCAAACAACCGATTGTCACATCTAACTGCTTTTGAGATGGCATCATTTAATGAAGTAGAGTCCTCAACAGTAAGAAGTAGGTCTTTTACGTCGCTAGGAGGCTATTCCTAAATTGGTCGATCAATGCTGCTTCCCTCCAATCTAAGTCACCAGCGATTTGTCGAAATTCAGAGGCATAGGTTGAGGCTGGTCTAGGTCCTTGGGTAAGTTTCCGAATTTTATTAGCGGCAGTTCTAGATT
>CAJVPZ010002930.1:0-11670 GCA_910592135.1 Racocetra fulgida | reverse complement strand
TTAAAGAGAAGAATATTTTAATAGCAAAATTATTTTAAATAAACTAATTTATAAAAAGTTATTTGATATTAAAATTTTAAAAAAAATATACTCTAATTTAAAATTCCGCAAATCAGCCAATATAGTACAATATTTGCAAAACATTCGTTGAAAAATTTTATTATATTGAAGCTAATTAAATTCAGAAAGCCATAAATTTTGAAATTTTAATTTAGGTTTTGTAATTTTCAACTTTTTTGCATGATTAGACAAAGATACTACTAGATCACTTTGATTACTTTGATCACTTTTATAATTTGCTTGTTCATTTTTATGGTAATTTTCATAATTGTCTTGAACAATTGTATCATCATTTTGGTTGTTTTCATCTTGACTACTTTTACTATGATCTATCAGTTCAAATTTTTTTCTAAAAAGAGTTAACATTAAATATACATATATAGAATTTGTATATAGTACGTACGTATATATGATATCATAGTGAAAGTTTATTATATTAATATATAATTAAGAATAGAAATTTTCTGTCTGTTAAAAAATTGGGCCAGAAATTGGCACATATATACAGAAATCTCTGGCATTTTACAATAAGATTTGCATTTTGGTAGTCAGTTGATATATATTATAATAAATTGTCCAGATAAATAAGTGTTGCTAAAAAAAAATCTAATAATTTAAAAATGACTTATATATAAATTGTTGAGTTTTCTTTTAGCGACACTCAAATATAAATCTTTATTATTATTTTTTTCCTAATTTTACTTTTTATTTTTTACAATCTTCTCTATTTGATAGCCAAATCTCAAGGTTATCATTTTTATCTTGTAATGTATTTGAAAATTTGCTTTTCACATATCTTAGTAATAAATCAGCTAATAGGCAACTTAAAGCCTTTATAATATATGAAAACTTTAATTTTTGTATTAAAGTTTTATAAAATCTAGTAAATATAATAATTGGGAATGCAAAAGATCATTATTGGGTAAAAATGCATTTGCAATACATAATTTTGAAATGCAGCTTATTAAATTTGACTCAGACCTATTTGTATTTATTGGGTCATGACAAGTTTTCAGAGTTTGAAATTATTTCTTCAATACTCATAAGCTTTTAAGAAGCGTTTATTATGCAAATCTCATATGCAATTGCAAAATACGTGTGACAAAATAGTTGAAAATGTTAAAAAATAAATGAACTCTGTGAAAATACGTATATACGTATATATGTATATGGTTGTCATTCCACTAATCAAGAAGTAAAACTTAGTGCAATGCTTTTAAATTTAATTAATTGGCAATGTGCTATGTTATGAATAACTCTTTCCTGAAGTGATTTAAATTCCAAAACAGTGGACTCGATGAAATAATTTAGAATTTACTTAATTTTGTTGTAGAATTAGAATTCTTTAACTACTTGATCACATTTTAAAATTCTATTATAACCTAAGTTTATTAGGAATCAACCTAGATAGATTCTAAATCTACAATAATTCCATTCCTAACATATAATATATACTGTATATTGAAAATTCAAATTCATAATACATATTATATATAGATATAGATATTATAAATCAATTTTGCATATATACACCTGCATATTTTCATATGATTCCTATATCTATTAATGCATAATGCTATTTAATTGTAAATATTTCAGCAAATTAAACATTTGTCTACATATTAAATTTATAATTGTTAATCTAAAGTATCATTAGCATTAGATAAGCTTTGCATATCTGATAACAGAATTTAAATTATAAATACATTGTATATAAATTATAATATTTTGCTAGTCTACAAAAATAAAAAGCAATATACGAGTGCGTTTAATAAAAATGAGAGATCTGCATATATCTAATTTCGAGATAATTGTGATTTAGTTTTAGGTTTATATTGTATTGAATATGAACTAATTGCCAATCTAAACCAGACAAAAAGGTTGTTATTTTTGAACCCATGACATTAATAAAATTTTATAATAGCTTCGTATAAACTGGATAATTCTTTTGACTGCTGCTCATATTTTCTCGTTTAAACAAATATCTACAATTTAAATGATGTATGTAAACTATATAATTTATTAATATGGTTGATACATATGACGCTAATGCCTGTTGGCAGAATTGAAGTATAAAATTATCAATAATCCAGTTTTATTGTCTCTGTCCTCTTAACAATTTTATGTAAAGACACATCATTAATCAAAGTTGCTTAGTCTGATAATTATTTGAATTATCTCAGTATTTGAACTTTTAGACAAAAAATAGATGAAAAAAAACTTATTATAGTAAATGATTAAGCTTTGAGTAAATGCTGTGAAAGATTATATTTCATGAAATTACAGCACATCAGTGTATTCTGTATACCAATTTTAAAACTATACTGATCAGCTAAAATATAAGCTTTCTTCAACAGCACTATATGTATAAATAAATTTGGAGTATGGACTATAATAACCGCTTAATATAGTAAGGTAAAAAACCTTTTATTGGTTTAGTCATCAATACTGCTAATTAGAAATATAAATCACTAAACTAAAATAATATTTTCTATATGACTAGATTAAGTAATTTGTGTAGACACCCTAATAGTTTTATCCTGAGCATTGAAAATAAAATTTTCACTTATATACATAGTGCCCAGAGTATAACTGATTTATACTCTGCGGTCTTGATATAGTGACCAGAGTATAAATACAATACAGTACTGCTGAAAAAATATAAAATCAGTATGATATAATTTTTAAAACTATTCTTTACTAACAAATCTAGTTTAACTAATTCACAGATCAATATTACAATAATAACGTTTAAAGATAAGCAATAATAAATAAAAATTCATAAACACTTATCCATATAATCAGCTTTTTAAAATCATATAATTGTGTATTTTTAAATATATACATTAATAAAATCGATAAAATTGGTTCTACCAAGTTCGACTGCATCAATAAAGATATAATTAGTTATAAAATATCAAATTCATGAACAACTCAACATAGTGATAACAATAAGTAGACAAATGAATATACAAAAAAAAAACAAATCTATATATCTATATCTAGAGAATTTGGTGTAAGAACATTCTTGTCATCCTGATATTCAAACAACAAAAAATTTTGAGAAATTATAAATACATCTGAAATGTATTAAAAAACAATTAAAAAATAAAATGCAAACATTCTTAAGTATTCCAAAATTTGATAAAAAATTAATATTCAAAAACCCTACAAACTTATATAAAAATTTTTGCAATGTGTATATATATTATTTGACCATTTCTATAAGAACTCCATCTTCTAAAAAACTAGATATTTTTATAAAAGCTCAAGAAGAGTGAAAGACTGTATGAATTTTGGATAAAGAAACTATAGAAAATAAAATAATCAATTATTTTAAACATTTTTGCAACCTATTCAATATGTATTTTTCATGCCTATATTACATCCTGTTATATCAAATGAGATTATTCATATCCTTTATAATAGAATCTAAAAAACTACACTATAATGCAACTGCTCAAAAAACTTCTTTGGCTAAATAAAAATATGCTGAAGATAAGCTTCATAAGTTAAATAAGTTATATAATTTTGTGTATGATTCTAAATAGCATCAAGATTTTTTAGTTGAAATTAATGAAACTAAGCAAGAAATTGAAGCTGAAAAAAAAAAGACAAAAATTAAAGAACTATGCTGCTGCACAAGCCAAAAGTCAAGTAAAAAAATGTGAAGCTTTAGAAAACAGAGGAGAAGTTATCAGATACGATTCACCTAGGCGCCTCTTCTTTCTTCTTTTAAATCTTAATCTTTCTGAGCAAATACATTTGTGCATCGAATTCGGTAATGCTGTCAAAAAAAAGATGAAAAGAGATCATTAAAATGCGTACCATTTCTTATTTAAAAACAGAAATGGAAGAAAAATATCAAGTTTACATGTTACACACCTATTTATATACATACACTTAGCCCAGACGAATTAACTCTTCAAACGCCAAAAGATACTACCACCCTATAGCTATCCAAGTTAACTCAGTATCTAAAAATGAAATGCCTAAACATATAGATAGACACTATTGTTTGCAACTAGTCAAAAATGCAAAACAATTTGCTAGTGCTTTTGCCTTTTATTCTGTGATTATATTACAGGATGATAAGGCAAAAGTTCTACTTAGAATACTAGCAGTTGGAAGAACATTTAAAACTATACAATCTGCTTATAAACCAGTTGAGATATCTGATAATTATATAAAAGTAAATACTGTTGAACCATCCAAAATCGATCCTGTCAAACTGATAATCTGTCAAATTTTAGTTCACCATATCTGTTTCTTATTATAAATACAATAATTCATAATGTTTTTCAAATCTGATAAGTTCTTAATACCGATATAAAACCTGTCACTATGTATATTGGTTTGGAAGGTTCAACATTATATAATTATTTAGGCTATACAATTTAATTGCCTGGTTTTCATAATATAAACCTTTTAAATAGACTCAGCAGGCTTTTTTAAAAAATTTTTATAATTGTGATCCAGCCGGATTATAAAAACCAATTAATTAAATTTTGTATAGCCTTATTTAGCTTTGTTTTAATTTTTTTTTTTAAATAGATAATGATTTTTCCCAAGGAAGCAAACAAAAATTAATACCATCTGTTTACCTTACAATCAATCTGAAAGATTCAAATAACTCATTATGTAATGGTCAATTGTCAATTTTTATCCGCCCACAATAGTTGCTCGTAATTCCTCTTTAATTTATATGATCAACATAATACTTATGATGAAAAAATCCTGTTTTAAATAATAAGTTAAAGTTAGAAAATGAATTCAAACCAATTTTGGTTTTGATTGTTGACAGTGGCCCTAACGAGAACCCCAGGCATCTAAAAAATATAAAAAAATACTGTAAATTATTTATAGAATTAAATTTAGATTATTTTACTATCAAACTCATATCCCTAGACAATCTGTCTACAATCCTGTAGAGCGTAGTATGTCTACTTTCTTAGAAAAGTTGGCAGGTATTGTCCTACCTATTGATCATTTTGGCTCTCATTTTAATTCTAATGGCATTATTGAAAATACAAATCTTGCAAAGCAAAATTTTCATTATGCTGGTAAAAGGCTATATAATATTTGGTAACAAGACTATATTCATAATAAAGAAGTAATTGTTGAATATGTTGATGAACAAATCGACCTTTTTATTTTATATGTATCTTGGGCTAAATAGAAAACTACTGCCAAATATATCGATACTCTTTAGACATTCGAAAATATAATGATGTTAATTGTTGTTCTATGTGAAGAGCTAAAGAGGCAGCTGCCTTGTTAGTTGAAAATAATAGATTTTTACCACTATCTATCAAAGGCTGAGATGGTCATTTTCTTAATCCTATTCATATACTTCAGTATGTGGACAAGTTAAAAATTCCAGATTACGATCAACATTGCCCTTCTATTTCTTCTGAACTCTATTCACAATTAGTTTGTTCAATCTGTCATTAGTACATTCCCATCATGGCCTTTCTTTCTTAGCATAAAAAATTTAAATACTCTTCTCTTACTCATTAACACAAAAAGTCTATAGTTCATATAGCAACAGATGATTACCTTTCTAGTTCTTTTTTGAATGAAACAAAAATATTAGAGGTTTTAATTCTATACTTTTCTGATGGTGAATAATATAACGATGATCATACTACAAATAAATCTAATAAAGTATAATAATCTATTAGTATCATAAACATTATTTGATCAAGTAGCTATATATAACAATATATCGATATTGTATTTGATAATTAAAGATTCATAAATTATAAAAGGATATTGAAACTGCTTTAAATGACAAAATAAATATAACAAATAGTTTGAGTTAAAAAATAAATAAATAAATCAAATCACTTATAAAATTTACTTGAATAGTACTATATTATACTGCTATATCTCAGTAAACTATTCTCTTTCTAAAGAATCAGGGTACTATTTAACTATAAATGCTAGTAGTTTTTGAAAAGTACTTCATAGATCTTATAAGATACCTGTATAGTACTTCACTTTTTATATAATATCTCTAGGTATTATTCAAACCAACCTAAAGATTTTTAAATAAGGCTCTGAATAACTTTAAATATGCTATACGTAAAGTACTTCAATTATTTCTTGATTTGTAAAGAGTATATAAAAAGTTTTAATAAATTAGCTTTAACTTATAGCAAAAAATACAAAAAAAATTAAATATAGAAATTGAAATTGAAAAATAAAAAAAATTGAAATATAAAGAAGTTGAATAGAATGTATAAGTTTGTTATAAATTTACTAAAAGAGTTGTAAAATCAGAGCAAATTATGACAATGATAGTAGCAATAATAGCCTACATATGTATATGGAATATCGATATACGTCAGTAATACTATATCTAAAAATATACTGAAAAGTTGGACATGTGTACCTTAGGCATCAAATCTGTATTCAGATATCTCTATATGGGGTGGAGAGTATATACAATGAGATATACATGTTTGACTTTCTATACTATACCTCCTTGAGATGTCATTAGCTAGAGCTTTCCATACCCACAATCTGGCTAACCTAGACTTCGATAACTTATGCCAAGTCTGAGAACAAGTACTTGCGAGCCAAAGCCGCTATCATTACCTACTTCTGTTCTTGCAGTGTTCACCCAAAATCCAGCATACACTTTATAGACTATTACTGACTTTTCTTCACCAACAGCACCCCAAACTCCCAATTCAGATGGCCTGGGAAAAGACCAGTAGGCATTTTCTTAGTATTTCGATTGAATCCTTTTTCCTTATTTATACAGGGCTCATTCCTGTATACTTGTTGCCTGGTTGGTATTAGTGTCTTGCCAAATATCCAGTTCTTGTTTAATTTTACTGTTGGTGTCTTATTGCTGATAATTGTCCTTTACATAATACTGTCGAAGATTTGTGCTACCTCTTTATTCGGGACTTGCTAAGCAAGCTTCTATGTGCTATAAGCCTAAGCTGTAGATTTACATAGTTGCATAACTCATATATTACACAACCTCTCAGAACAAGCTGGTATAACCAAGGTTACAGGTGCTATCACTCTTCAGAATGTATACAGTATACTATAATGTATTCTATAAATTCTGAATTTTGTTGCCAGTGGGATTCGAACTCTTGTCCTGCTGCTTGGAGGTGTGACAACTTACCAACTTCACTAAGTTGCTACACTCTTTAGTTATTATATATTTAAATAGTATATTTTATAGTAATTGTATAGCAATATTCTGATTGGCTGATAGAAGTGTAGTACAGTCATATAACTCAATATAATACAAGGTTATACAAAAGATACATTGAGTTATACAAAGATATTACATGAAGAAGTAATACAAGCTCACTTTCTTCTACTACACGAATATCTTTTTCTATTGTATAAACATCTAATTCTCTTATACAAGTCTTAAATGTTTTAAACACAAAATACTATATAACAAAGTCCTCTAATTTCTCTATATGAGATATAAATAAATATAAACATGATGAATAATATTTATATTTCCTCTACTTCATTTAGTACAATTATCTTCTTTACCCAATATAATCACCTACTTCTTCTACACAAGTTTCCTTTCTTTACCTGCCAAGTATCACTCATTTACTATATATTGTGTATTTTTCTTGTAGGTAAAAAGATATATAAACAAAAACATTTTTTTTCAAGCGACTCTTTTTAACGATCACTTGGTTAACAACAATTTACTAAACTACAATTAGCGATATAGGAAAGCGACATAGTAGACATAGCAATATTTTTGGTTTTGTGTTAAGCAAACTTGTTGTTGACGAAGTTTACAATATGTGAAACACCAAGGAGCGGGCATATAAGAATATTAGGCGGGTTTGTGCTTTGGGTCAAGTTTTTTTCTTTTCGATGAACTCCCTCACATGTTCAGCATCCAAACTAGAAGATTTATTCTAGAAGCAAGTAGAGCAAAGTCTCTGGGCAAGAATATTAAGTAAATACTTGAAAACTGAACTATATAACTGCAAAACCTACAAGAAGAACCTTACATATTCTCGTTGACTCTTTACTTTTTTTTCAGTGAAAATTTTGTAAAAAAGTGGACAATTTAGCTTACTCTCTTCAAAAGATCGACATATTGTTTACTTATCAAATTGGTCAGCATTGTTTACTTTTTACCTGTCACAACAAACACATGGATTCAAATAGAACATGAACATCTGGATTATGTGCCTCTGAAGTGGCAACCCAAACAAACAATGCTTCGAGACCAACTGTATGAATTTTTAACTTCTCTATAGTGCCTGAAGCGCACTTTTGTTTATGCTTCTATGGGAGTTTAAACAAAAGAAGCTGGAGAGCTTATAGTGTTAGAGTACAGTACTGACGTCAAAGAGCTTTTTTTTCATTTAGGTTTTTGCTTAAATATACTAATAAGTTAAATTAGAGTAGAGACTAGTTTAGATAGTAGTATGTAATTTTTACAAAGCCCAATGCAGGCTTATAATTATGACCATTCGATATGGGTGAAATATCTTATATTTTTCTTTCCCCTTACTTTTTTATTTTCTTGTTTGTATCTTTTATCATATTCTCTCATACCTCTGTGTTTTTTTATATATATAGTTTTTCTTTTTCTTTTTACTTCTCTACAAGAAGATATCATCAGATTGTGGTATCCTATTGTAGGGTGGTGAGTCAGACAAGGCCTCCGGTTAGGATAATACCTTTTGATTTTATCTCGCTAATGCAGCAGGTTGCTAATAGGCACTTTTTGAAGCAGCCATAGGATGTCAGGATCATAGCTTTAATATTATAGTGATATACTTGTAATTTTTCACGAGATTGAGACTTTATTAAACATCGATCACTGGCACGATCTTGGCTAAGTGAAAAAAATATATATATATATAAAGGGTGCCTTTTTCCTCTTTCTGCTAATTCTTAAGTTTTTACACTTTACTTAGACTCTAATATCCTTTAACTTTATGCATAACGAAGGCCAATGGCTGAAAGTATATCAGTTACTATATATGAAACAAGTTCCTAACGAATACCATAAAAGGGAGTATAAAGGGGATAGAAAAGTATACAAGCACATGAAAGACCAAAAAAGAGATGATAAAAGACCTGTGGATGGCAAACTGGCAGTGGCAGCAGGTCTCTGGCTTTAGATACGGGTTAGTAGTATCTGAGCAAATGAGTGGAAGGATTAGGCATTTATAGAAATGAAGGAATGCAAACCGGTATAACTCAGTTGGCGCAAACCCAAGATAAGTTCTAATCCGTTAGTAGTACCAACTTTGTCATGTGGTGAACCTAACTAGGCAGCAAAGACCTGGCTTGAGATATATGCATGAGAGGCTCTCGGCAGGCACACCAATCTGGGAGGCCTTTAGGGGCTGATTACCCAAATGAACCAAATTGGGAGTCACTGAGGTTTGATTGTGGGTTATAGAGAGAATATAGTTGTGTAACTAGAATTAGTTAGTTGTGAAGTACAAAAACCAGGTAATACAGAGGTGGGATACGGAATACTCTAGTAGATTTAGATCACAGATAAAGTAATCTGAGCTCCGTATTCGAAAAATTAGTTTGGTTAATAGATGCATAAGTGAGCAACAAGGTTGTATAGTAGTATACAAATTTAAGAATTAATAAAAGATACAAGAGGTATAACCTCACCTTAACACTGAAAAAAAAATTTTTTAACTCTTTTTATTTTGTAAAGTGTGATATTCTTCCTCTAAAGTAATTCCTACAAGCAAGGCTTATTATCATTCTTGTATTAAATAAAACTATCTATCTTATATACTGTTATTATCTCAAACTATTTGCCTGCTGCTATATAGTTAAGTAAACAACTATACTTCTACTCCATATATATTTACAATAGTCAATCACTGTATTTTACTAAGAAGACTACAACTTAATAACACTATTGGTTTGTCTATTATCTATTCACAACTATAGTATATTAATTGTAAACAAATTTCTAACCTATAAATATTATAATAAAATAAATAAGTATATATATTTCATATTATATAGTTACAATAATAAACAAGCCTACTGAAAAATTTAATTATAATTAATTTTTATCATTTATTATATAATTAAAATTAATTAAATTATTATAAAAGTAATTGCAACCAAATTAATGATGAAATAATTGTGATTTTCTTTTGCAGAGTACTGTCTGATATAACTTAGTTTTTAAACTGCAAAAAATTAAAAATTATATATTTACTATAATTAATAATCTAAATGGCAAATATGTATTATTTGTAAAATTACAATTAATTAACCAATTGTGGCTGCATCACCGATCAATTAATTAAGCTTGAAACATTGCAATTAATTGATTCTATAATTATTTGATAGATCTAATAATAATATTAGTTTATATAAATTATATATATACTATATTACAAGCTTATAATATTAATATAGCAGGATTTAACTAGAGATAATATTTATCTTTAATATAATATTAGTGCTTGTAGTTGAATTTGCATTAATTGATTTTATCAGCTTAGCTGGCTTAGTTAGCCGATTTTTTGAAAAATTGGCTTAATTAATTTTTAGAAATAGAGATGTGTCACGTAACTACTAGCCAATCAAATCATAGAATTTTGATAGTTATAATACAAGAAATCAAAAAAAGTAGAAATGTTAAAACTAATTTAGCTTTAATATAGAATGATTCTAACTCTAAAGTTAATTTAAAAATATTAATGTTAATTATATAAGCTATTTTTGCTTTAGATATCCTCTGCTATGCACTAGATTTTAAGAGTTTGTAATACTTGCAAGAATAAATGCTTTATTGAAATTACTATACTTTGTATTTGCATTCTAATACATATACATGAACTGATAACCCAAAGTAAAAGTACTATGTACAATTACTTACTTAGACTTTTGTTGATTAGAAATTATATAGTAAATCACATCTGTATTGATATTATTTTATGTAGAATTCTGCAAGTGTTTATAAAAATGCTTATAAAAATACTTTTTGTATAGAATTTTATTTCTTTCATATAATACTTATTATAGCTCTGATTAAAATTAATCCAAACATTGCATTAACATTATAGTCAATTGTTTCTGAAGCCAAAGACTAATCAATACCTATTCGTCTTGTTATCAAGTATAAATTCATATACTCTAATAAATAATTAGGTATAACAATTCTTATTTTTTTTTTTTAACTTTGGCAGTCTTGCTAGTGATCCTTTATTAAGATTGTCTTATTACAGGCATAACAAGATACTTCAAGCTTAATATTTAGGCCTGACATCCTATAGTTACTTCTAAAAGCACTTTTAAGCGATCTGTCGTACTAGGCAAATAAATCTACAAAAAATATATCACAGTAAATCTGAAAACCACCTATCCTAGAAAGCCATATCAGACCACTGCTCTACAATAAAATATCACCAATCTGATGATATCTTCTCATAGAGAAGTGAAAAAAAAAATACTAATACTAATACTAATACTAAAAAGGGGGAAAGAGAAAAAACAAAAGTAAAAAAAAAATCGAATAGTTACAATTATAAGTCTGTGTCAGGCTAACAAAAATTACATATTACAAGATAAAGAAGCTCTGTATCTAACTCTATCCTAATAATATATCTA